>CM030834.1:15432718-15615218 GCA_018105865.1 Metaphire vulgaris
ATTGAATTACTTTGTGAGATACCAGCTCGATCGCAGGTGCAACAACGCCGCTTGGAAGTGTTTGTCGAATTTGTCAATATAGTTTGACTCATGCTGCGAGATCCGGTTTAAATTAAAAGCAGAAGTGACAAGAGGCTGCGAAACCTACAGCATTGTGCGGAAGAGAGCGGTGTGAACAGCACTGATTTCATCAAGCTGAGAAAAGTAATTGGAAATAAGTTGACTGCCCGAGGGGATGATTTTAGAATTCCACACATGCTAAAAGAAGACAATTCTTATATAGTCCGATGTTCGAGATTATCTGGACTGGCTGGACATCGCATGCAATAACATCCGTTCATTTGTGATCCGCACATATGCAGAAACAATCATCGATAAGGTACGCAAAAAGAGATTGACTTGGTTTGGACATGTTAAAAGAATCGATAAGAATAGATAGACCTTCAAGCACTACATACACACAAGGTAGAAGGAGACAGAGGGCGAGGAAGACGAAGAAAAATGGATGGATAACATCAGGGAAGATCTATAGAAACAAAGAACATGACAATTGTGGAAGGGTGCAGGTTAGCAGGTTTAGCAGATCGAGCGAAGTTGGAAATGCTTTTCGCATCCAACTATTGCCGCTCTCGTACAAATTTATTTCCCCCCATAAAATTTGACCAGAAAATCATTTTATGGGGAAATAAATTTATACGACACCGCCATGCAGGCAGAAAGTAAAAGATGACATATACAGGGTGGGCCAATAAAACCGATACCATCCTGCTTCATATTTTCACAACCCCTGGGTCCAAATGCACGAAATTTCGCTTGCCTCTGCAGTATTTTAGCCTAATATGCAACATTTAAGTTTTCTTTCAAGTTCCAAAGTGTAGCGGCGCCACCTAGCGAAAGCCAGGCTAGGGATAGGACGCGTTCATCAAAGATACGAGTTAATATGCTTGGTTGCTAAAATTAGTAACTGGCAGAAAAGTGATAAATGTGTCAGTCGGTCATGCGATTTCTCATGGACTCATGCGTGTCTGTGCCTTGTCTCCCTGGCTGCATATTAATTCCTTAAGAACTGTGACATTGATTCCCGTCCGGACAGAGCGTGGAGAATCACTGCCTTGCTCCTCTCCGTCGCCCATGCAGCAACTATCGAATTTCTTTAGAAGGTGTTTTTTGCTTCACATCTTGCTCAGAAATTCTGCCAGAAATTGTTGCGAACCCCAGACATTCTCCTGACTCAAATCATTTATTAAGAAACGATGATCTTTCACTGTTTTGTCCATCTTATGAAACTATTTATATAATTTATTTCATATAACGCAAACTATAAATGTAAAAAAGACAGTGCCGTGACGCTGTCAAAGCAGAACATAATAAACAATTAAGCAAGAAAATTTATTTAGACACTGTTTTAAAAACTTCAGTTACTAACTTTAGCAACCAAACGTAGTGGCTCATATTTTTATGAACGCGTTCTACCCTAGTCTGGTTTTCGCTAGGTGGCGCCGCTGCACTTAGGAATTTGAAAGAAAAACTTAAATGGCTGCATTCGGGATATAGCACCGCGAAGAGGTCGCCAAATTTCGTGCAGTTTGACCGATGGATTGTGAAAATATTCGCAATGAAACAGGGTGGTACCGATTTTACGGCCCACCCTGTATATGCGTCCGTCTTATACGTTGACCTTTAAAAAGAACTGCTGAAGCACCACTCTACCGATCGGGTTAGTGTCTTGCTGTTTCACAGGAATATTTCATCGAGCAGGAATTCCTGTTCACCACGACGACGAGTGAATTGCTGACATTAAGTTGACTGAGAAATGCCAGCAAGAAATAAAATTCTAATCACGAGCGCCCCGCCGCCGACTAGGGCATCATCATCATCTTCTGTGGTCTCCCCATAACTCATGCGCTGCTTTGGTAGGTCAGTGCTGATAGAAAAAGTATGTCAAGTGTTTAGGAGATCGTATCCTTATCACTGAATTGTTAAATATGAACTGCGAATATCTGGCTGTCACGTGGTTGGTTTTCATGTGTGATAATAGTGTTCGCTATTTTTTTATATTAATACGTGGACGTTAACGCCAGATAAGATTGTTAAGATTGTTCTATATATTAATATGTGGACGTTAATGCCAGATAAGATTGTTCTAGGGATGGTTTCGAAACGCATCGACTATAGCAATCATCGTGTTATTTTTGACTTGTAGGCCTAAGTGATATTAATTAAGCCAACGCACAATGTGCTAAAAGGATAGCAGTTGTTTTCCAGTCCGTCGACAATGTCTCGTGATTTTATTTTTGGCAGGAAACAGATGTTAGCACTCCGCGTCGAAATCATCTGTCAAGGAAAGGTGCACCTTCTTAATGTCACAGACATCTGCAGCACATGCGGTTTTGTGTTCGCACGTCGTAAATGAGATGTAGCAGATAAGTAATCGTCGAGTACTCTTTGCATTTCTGCACATTTCAAAGATCGTTCCATAGGTAAATTTCATTTCCCACCTCACACAGAAGGGCTACTGACGCCACAGATGCGTTCGGAAAACTGGTCCCTGCTGAGAGGCAGTAGACGGGGTTCTTCCAATATAGTTTCTCATGATTTAAGATCTCTGACAGGACTCGGTCAAACATAAATCATTGACATCGCTATTAATACTTGTATTATTCTATCAAAAGTGCACGCACACACGGACACACATGCACCCATACCCACATAGCGTCGTATTTTTTATTGCAAAAAGTGGAATTTTATGATCAAAATTGTAGAAACTGAAATATAATAAGTTGATTTCAAGTCGTTTAGAAAGCTACGTTAGCCTGTCTGGCTGTTTCTTTATCAGCCTAAACGAAGCTCATGTGGCATAATGGACAGGCACTAGATGGAATTTTTACGAGCAATCCTGAGGGAAATTTTCAAGTACCCCAAAGACATCCTAGACCCAGGTAGACAGGTCCATATTATAAAGTGGGTTCTCTGGATAATTTCGACAAGTCCTCATGTCGGCCGAATTGCTATACAAAGCGTGCCTTGAGGCTATACGTTTAAATGGAGACGTCCCGAAATAGGCTGTAAGACGGCCTAGCGTTTTCTATACATGGAGGTATTCTGAACGCAGAGGTTAATGTCTTCTCGATTACTTCTGTAGCGCTGTTTTCAATTGGAAAGTTACCGTCAAGAGCTGCTAGCTGAACGTCGTGTAGGACGTAGGCTTTGGCGGAGTCGCGCAGACACAAAATCCACAGCAAAACAGAACTGTAGAACGCAATCATCTGAAACACAGAACAGCGGTATACTTTCATCATCCGGAGATTCCTACTCTAATAATTATAATCTAGTAAGCAACTTCTAAAGCGCCGCTTCATATTGCATAGAAGCATCAGCCGATGGCAAACTAAGCACACTCGAACAAGATCCAGGTAAATTCCAAGGTATTACACTGAAGGTCTATATATATCATACAAAGGTGAAAAAGTTCAATCATGTATAGAGCACAGTGTATATATATATATATATATATATATATTTGTTTGTGTGTGTGTGATAAAAATACACAGCCACAAACAGTATATATATATACAGTGTATATTCAATCAATTTTTAGTTCCCGAGGGACATATAACAAGTGTCCGGAGACAGATAAGTATATATAATTTTCAGCTCTCGTCTGGATCCGAATCAGAGCCAGGGAATGTTCCTTGGAAGGTAATTGCATCGAAGCGTTGTAAAGTCATTGAAATGCGCTGGAGCAAAAAACTTCTCTCTCTTATGTCTCTCCTGAAAAGACGGAAAGATGACGACCCAACGCTTTTATGAAAATAAGTGTGTCACGACTGATTGGGTCGACAAGTCAGTGTACTTGACGAATTTTCTGACTGATGCTTCTTAAGCAGCGACTTATGGAGAGAGAGAGAGAGAGAGGTCAATGGCAGGTGAGTGGCAGCAACTGTCTGCCACAGTGACATCCCACACCAGGCAGCGGCCGGCTTGCCACGGTACGATGGTCATGTCGTCCGGTCTGTTTCCCTCGGATCTGCAGAGAAGACCGAGCGGCTCCTTGACCGATGGCATGCCAGCTCGTACCATGGCCCGGTAGAATACGTCATTGAGCATCGAGTGACGTGCAAGGCGACCTGGTCCGGGTCTGCAGGAGAGAGTCCGTGGGACTCATTCTCCTCCTGGACCTGCTCGCCACAGGGACAGAGATGCCGCTCGCAGATGTAAGCGCCAAGACAGACACCAACGGTTGTCTCGTCGTCTAAGCGCAGACCACAGGAGCTGATGGGCAGCGCATGAAGCCAGTCGCTGTCGTGTTCCGCTGTCACTGCTCTTAGTAAGAACCCGATGATACTGGCTCATTTATGCATATATATACACCCGTCATATATATATATATATATATATATATATATATATATATATATATATATATATATATATATATATGCTCATTGTTAAATATTGCGTGCCTTGCTAAGCGTAGTGATTCCCAGCATGGAGCAAGGAGGTCACCGAGTGCATAAGTATACTTATGGTAAAGAGGTCGAAACGAGTTGCCTTTGAAATTAAGGCAACTGCTTTTACTATGCGAACGCACAAACACACAAACACGCGCACGCACACAGAGAGACTACAGGGCTGCACAATGTACATATCGAAGTTGCCACTGCAAAGCTCTCGCGAGCATGTCATCCCAACTGATATAGGCAAAACCAATCAATGGTCACACACAAGCGATCAGCCAAAATAATATTGCATTTAGTTACTTAGTCCATATTTTAACCCCTTAACTGCGTATTTAACTGTAACTCAATGTAAAATGGACGGATATATCCGGGATCCCCAGTTAAGGGGTTACGAATTAAGAAACAGAAGGAACCAATTTTGTTGCACGGTTCTATTGTCTGGACGAATTTGAAATTTTGATATAATTTTTACCAAGTAGAAGTTGATGACGACCGATTGAAATTAAGAAACGTGAAATCCTGTTTTGTGTATGAGGGTATCCAGTGTTTATCAACAAATAGAGAGTGTTCTGGATACTCTCATAGAGATCTATTCAGAAAGCAAAACGAAGCGCCAAATGCGACTTTTTGTTGTTATTTTCTCACACCTTTTCGCTCTCCGTTCTTAGCTTCGAGAACTTTCGCAGCACAGCGAAATTGCCGTCAAAAACGAAAACGAAAATCGCAAGCGAGTCGTTCCAACGAATTAACTGCTAGTTAAGTATAATTATTATTTTAATTTCATCGACAATGCGATAATACTTGATGTCCATCTCCGAGGGTGTAACAGCAGCTGGTTTAAATGGCGACCCGTCGTCGGCTACGACCGTAAACGATTCACATCGCATCTGTCGAGGCACGGTGCGTGCAGGTATATAGTGCAGGTGTATAGGAGGTGCACAGACAGGTATGGAGCGATGGCGTTGAAAGAGTGACGAAGACAGATTCCTGCTAAAGAGTTAGCAGACTTTCGACCGGAAAGAACTTCCATCTGTTTTAGGCACCGTCCCAGGTACAAGTCTGACGTCAAGATGCCTCTCAGATCTTGGTGCAGATTTTTGCGGGAAGGAGTGGGTGTCGGCACATCTGCTCAGCGCTCTCATCAGCCACATGCGCTCTGCGCAGGTATAATGGAGGCGCCGTGCATGGTGCTAATCTTGTCTCCTAAAGTCTTAGCTTATCTACTTCGAACGCCTCGCAACTCATCTGTCTTGTGGCATCTAATTTATCTGCTGATAAAAGGACGGTCATCATAGCGAATTGGATTGGCAATAGAGGTGCAAGTGATACCCTAACTCTAAAGATAATAATCATGGAAACCTGTTGATTCTCCGATGCATGAATGTCATGTCGCCTACTTAATGTACGAATGTGTCTACATACACAGCATGCGAGCGCATGGTCGCTTTCCTCTGATGTATAAATTGAACATTCTTCGAAAGCAGAAATTGAAAAAAAACTTCATAGAAGATGGTATACAGCATTACAAGTCGTAGTCCGTGGACATTAATATGACTGTTAACCCTCAAAGTTCAGGAGCCGACGAGCATATATATTTTTACAGTCCCCAAAACCCCCAACTCCCCCATCAGGGTTATTATTTCTATGATTATCAATTGGGGGGGGAGTGTCGGTATGTTCTGGGGGGTCGGTCCCTGTTGAAAAAGTCTGACCAGCAAAAAAGGGTTATCCCAGGCTCAGGTTGGAGAGTGTCGGTCTCAAATTGAGGGGGTGTTGGGGTGTTAGGGCCAACTTAGGGGGTGTAAAAATATCTTTGTTCCTATATCTGAGAGTAACACCCCTAATTATGATGCAGCTAAGATGCTTCTCGCTCGCCATAAGGGGAGGAAGGCTGCAGGGACACCCAGAATATATCAACACCTCCCAAATTGATAATCCTATTGAAATAACTCTGCCGACGAGTGCCATACATGCCTGATATATGTGAGTTTAATCTATTTAATTTAGAGTCAATCGTGTTGAGTTCCGACTCTCAAGCAGCCGTTCTCTACTTTGCCATAGACAAACTGAAATAGACGACCTGAGGAATTCAACAATGAACTGTGGGCCTCTTTTAAAGACCCAAGACCCCTAAGACCCCTAAGAGGGTCCGCGGATTCGGTCACGTACAGAAAATTACGAAAACCGGAAGTCGCTGGGTCTTGTTGCTTCAAAACGCGGAAACCAAATAATTATAGATAAGAAATTAAATCAAAACAAGAGCGAATCCGATCGAAACACGTGCTTTGTTCGGTGTTCGGTGTCTGCTGTCCGCTCATTAAGACGAACAGCCTATTTGGCGTCGACGCTTGGTCGCCTGCAGTTAGATCCAGGGCATAGTATTTGGGGGCGGTGGGGGGGCGGTGTGATTACTTCTTCGTTTGACCCCCTGCTTCTCGTTCTTCCTCACCAAAGGAATCCGAACGAACTTATTCTAAAAAGCGATCAGAGCACTCGCTGTTCGTTCGCGAGTGACCCGCTGCGGCTCCTATAGAGCCAATGTTATCACAGCTGGAGAGGATTTGGGAACGGAATTGGTGGTCTATTGTGCTATGCGGAGCATTCAGTTCAAACGAGGGAGAAGCGGGAGCGGGCGGAGGGCGCAGTTGTCCGCCTACTCCCCGCTGCCCACTTGGGTTCGACTCTCTGTGTGCCCTTAAGCCTTAAGCTAACGACCCGATTAGACTAGAGCATCGTCCTTAATTTTAAAATTAAAACTAATTGTAAAAGAACGTGGGACTGGTGTCTACTCTAGAGGAGCACAAGGCCCAGAATGCTATATAAAGTAATTATCACAGTAAGACTTCGGTGTAAGTTAAAGTGATTTATTACCAGTTTCTTACTTACTGCAGTCACCCGTTCAATCCAAGAGTGACCAAACTGGAGATTCGAGAAAACTCGTGACCTCGTCTGATCTCTGTCTGTATGCCTGTCCGTACTTCTGTCTCGGCTTCTGTCTCTGTTTCACTCCCTGTCCTTGTCCAGAGATAGTAAAACGCCAGAGTTTCATAATAACGACGACGTTCGTTTTCAATAGGAAATCGGACGCAAACTCAATCCCGACGATGCATTGAAATGTCAAGCGCTCGGTGAAGTAAGGAGATCCCAGTTCAATCATGCAGAAACTTTAATGTGAACTTCAACGCTGTACGTGATACTAGAGAAATACTTTATTCCAATATAGTTTCTGCCTCAGTTATCGTTGTCTGACTAATGGGTAGTGTATACTATCAACAGGCGTCCTTTCTTCAAATTTGAATTAGAATTTGAATTAGAACAGTGCTTCTCAAACTTTTTCTAGCCACGGCACACTATCCAAGAAGCATGCAGTCAGCGTCACACTGCAGCCGAAATGCACACATTTAATTATTAAATGATGTACAGTATTTGTATAGGCAATGGACATATCTGATCCAGACCACCGGTATTGGGAATTACTTTTTGGGAGAAGAAACTGGGAGACCAGGCACGTCGGAACGAATTTTCAGCAGGGGGTGCAGATTTTCTTAAGACATAAGTTGTGACAAGGGGGAAATGTAAAAAATCGTCTCTGAAAAAACACTGACGAGTAAAAAAAGAAGGTCGTCACTAACTTTACTTTATCCCCAAAAAGCCTTGAGACAAGCAAAAAAGGTCGTTGCTCTTCTATTTAAAAATCCTCACAAGCGAAAAAATAGAAAAAAACTGCCTTATCTTCCAGGGATGCAGCGCACCCCAGATTTTTCCAGGGGTGCAGCTGCACCCCGGCACCCCACTTCCTACGGGCCTGAGGAAGGCAAAGGAAGACCCAAGTATCTAGCAGAGGCCATATTTGGGGAGTCTGCCAAATATCCAATCAAATCTACACTCCACTCACTCACCCAGCGCAGGTCCGTTCTTAACTCATCGCCCCATATCTCAAACACTCAGCCGGGTTTTCGTATAGGTTAACTCCTCAGTTACCGTAGGTCTACATTGGCACTGCCATTGATAATCGTGTCTTTTTCATCACTGGTCGTAGGAGGCTGCAGAATTCTCTCCTGACGTTTTATATGTGCTGGTGATTTTTCGTTACCCCAAAATCGAAATTTAAAACCTTCTTGCTCGGGATCATCCATAAAGTACTCGCGTTATTTGTGCCAATTTTTATCTCCACTCCCCCGTCGCAGTCTGCCACACATCTCGTAGTCCATAAATTACGGGTTAGTAGACATCCGTTAGACGAGAAAGCAAGATATCACCGTATATTTCAGGTTTTATATGTACGGAAAGTGTGGCGTCATATGTGATTTTCACTCCTTCCTCTCTCTCGCACAAACTGTCACGCCATCTTATACGTCCTCCTCTCCTCTCGATGCGCAACAAACTTTATGGACAGCCCCTTCTCTATTTATATCTGAACAAAAGCAAACAAAAACTGCGGTGAATGATTGTAATTTCACATAATCTGCTCGTTTTAAATGGCGCTATAGAACTTTTAGCCATTGAATAAGTTACGGTCGACCTGCAGAAGCACTACGACCGTAAACTCTCCGGTGCATATACGCCGAATCGCTTCATGCGATACAGTTTAATGCATTAATCTAAACAACGCTGGGCGCCTCTTCGGACGAGCGTAGCCTCGCCAGCTCCGTATTAATTTGCGATTCAGACTCACAGATGATACAGCAGTTTTGCATATATTCATCTCTGTCTTCGGACGTCTCTCTCTCTCTCTCTCTCTCTCTCTCTCTCTCTCGTGCCCCGGGCTGTTTACGCCCTGTTGCCCAGCCCACGGAATTCTCGCCCCGTCCAAGACGAATAATAACCGAATGATCAGAAGGCCCTGCAGTAGGATGTAAGCCACCGATCCGTTTTCTTCTCGACATCTCCCGAGGCATGGCGCGGGACGAACGACAAACGCCAACTTTCTACAGATAGATCTATTCGCTGCCAAACGATCGGGCAACAATCATCGAGAGAGAGAGAGAGAGACTGCGGTGGGAAAACTGTCGTCTTACTGTATAATAAAACAAACGACACATAACTGCTGCTGGATTCAGAACAGAACCCATAATAATAATTATAGTCCGTAAATTATTAAGTCTTTTTTATAACAACGACGCTGTGACGTCAATGAAATCGTAGTCACGCCTTGGCGATGTCTTTCACTTAGTCAATGTCGCTACAGTAATTGCCGATATGGCTTTAGAAAACATGTTGCAGGCAGAAGCAAAATTGTGTTGACGACCTCGAGAACGGCCGATGGGCATAACTTTCCAGGGGTTTTACCGAGGAATTCGCCGCTGCTAAACACTGCAAATAATAAGTTTAGCATAAATTTAACACTCGTTGCCAAAATTAACGGTTTTTATGCGTCGTGGCTGAGTGAAGAAACCGCGATTGCTTCTATATTCGAACGCCAATGGCCTTATACAGGTTAAAATACATGTCTACTGTACAGATAAATTCCGAGCATGCCTACAAGATCAACCCACCTGAGTGCTCTCTGTCTCTGTCTCTGTCTGTCTGCCTGTCTGTCTGTCTGTGTGTGTCTCTCTGTCTGTCTTTGTCGACATGTCTGTATCTCTCTTCTTTTCAAGTGTATCTCTTTATCTCTTGCTATCTGTTCCTCTTTAGCTATTATGTTACTCTTTAGCTTCTCCAAGCAACAAAAACTTCGTAGTAAAGTGCATTCAATCTTCAGAAAGATTCGACACTAAGCAGAGTAATTATTTTGACGAAAGTTCAAAGGTCAGACGCCGAAAACTGCAAATGATTCGCAGATGTATTCGTCATATTTAGTTCTCGTTCAATAAGTTCTTTTATTAGTCGTTCAAATGTAACGAGATGATTTCTGACCAGTTTTAGATATTTAAAAAAACCACTGGAATCGATAAATCCAGGAGTCCAAATTTGCAACCATAGTGGGAACGGGTCGAACAGTGGCGTAGCCAGGATATCCGGAAGGAGAGTTGGTTTTGACCATGACCAACTTCGAAAAAATCTTGACAAGCTAAAAAAGGTCATCATCGTCTTTCCTTCTATTTTCCCTCCAGATGCTGACAAGCAAAAAAGTCGTCACCTCTTTACCGTTACATTCTATAGCCAAGGGTGGCTTCACCCTCAAAATCGCGTCCGCGTCCCAAAATAAAAAAAGTGTATAGAAAGTCATTAAAAAAATTTCGGCAGCCAAGGGGGCTTAACTCCCAAATCTCCCTTTGCTACGCCACTGGGGTCGAACAACTAATAACCATAATTATAAACGACCCCCCTGCCCCCACCCCAATTTGAACATCGAGTTTAACACATCGCAAAGCAGTCGCGCTGAAGCATCACATCACTGTACGTACGAATATTAACGTCGGTCACCTTTTCAGCACCATTGCTCGGCTTGAGCTATGATATGCTGTATTTGAAAATCGGTGGCAATAGAAGATTTTACTCCCACCAGAGGTCAAAGCTGAGGGCGCTGGTGAGTTGACCTTGATTGACCTCTGTCCGTTTCAATCGAACGGCTTATCCCTAATCCTGGCATCGTCAGAACAAGGCGATCGGAGCAACCGCTGCTCCGTTCCACGAGCACCGTTGGTTTGTTCTGAGTTTTAGGCCTATTCTTAATGCTTCAGGCTAATCTTAGCGCAATGAATTATTTCTTTGCGTCATCTTCATCATCATCATCATCATCATCATCATCATCATCACCATCATCATCATCATCATCATCAATTTTCTCTTACTTTGGCAAACCTAATTTACTCATAAGTAGTTATTTAATACTGATAATACCTATAAGCTTATATACTTGTATTTAAATTAATTATTTTTTTAAACAAACTCAACTACTTCTTAGTCTCCCGTATAACTCAATGTCTCCATCTTTTATGTATTATTTTGATTATAAATTATGTGGTTGGTCATTTGTCGGGATTTAAATCCCTTAGGCCAAACTTTTATTCTCAACGATAAATATCTCTACACATTATACTCGTATTTTATTCTTCTTTACTATTAGTTTGTTATTATTCTTATTATTTTTCTCTTTATAAACTAGGTTGAGACCAAGTATATGGTTATGCATGCTTAGTATAGTTAAGTTGTTCTTTTCCTCTGCTTGTATGTATATCCAACAAGATGTTGTGAAAAAATAAATTTGATTGATTGATCATCATCATCGTCATCATCATCATCATCATCATCATCATCATCATCATCATCATCATCATCATTATCATAATCATCATTATCATAATCATAATCATAACCATAATCATCATCATCATCATCTCACCAGGCCAGCACGTGACAATGCTGAAAATTACTATCCATTGTTGCCGACACGCTGTCTGACTTTGGAGCATGTCTATCCACCAAATTTGACTAAAACACCGAAGAACTGTGCTGCCAAAACCAATATTTGTTTGACGCATTGTGTCAGGGATTTTTCGCTCCGTTGTGCCCACCTCCTTAAGCAGCGCGGCTGTCTCTCCATTGAAATTGAGAAAAGTCGACGATTTGGAAGTAGATATAGACTCACTTTCACACAGCAAACATCCAGTTAACAATTGCCGAATGGACGAATGAATGGACACAGTTTTAACTGTCATTTGAGTATAATAAATTTGTTCTGTCAGAATTACTTAGTCTAACATACTTATTCGTGGATAGATGACGACAAATGACGTGGATAGATGACGACAAATGACAAAAGTGACATCTATACAAGCAGCCTTCACCGCTGAAAAATATTGAAAATCTTCATTTGTAAAATTTGACAACAGTTTAGATGAAAGGGTTACAAATCGGATGATACGCTTACCAGTTGCGTAGGGTGGGGGCAAGTTGGTAGCCCTGAGAACAACATTTTTGACCGGGGTGGGTTCAAAGATTCAGACATATTTCCCAGACTCATTTCCTATTTGAGAATTTATAGGAGTTATTGTTACGTGGACTTTTTTCAGTTGGAATTTTGCGCCTACCACCCTGTTATGGAGACGAAAAATGTGAAAATACGAGTGATAAGGGGGAGGACCTTTCTCTGCTCGTCAAGACTTTTTTGAAAAGGAAAAGTTGGCGGCGCAAATCCCTCTTTTGCTCCGAGCGCTTTCAACCCCACGCTACGTCGCTGGCGATTACTCTTGTATAAGATGAACTGTCAGAATCTCACCTTTACTGTTAGCGGCTTCTGTACGTAGGTCTAATTCAAACAGACGTCAAATAGAGAAAGTATAGCATGCCAGCAGTGATGATGATGGCACTTTGTATTTCGAACTTTTCCGCCCTCAAAATTAAATCCTTGTCTTCTGGATGGACGTTCTCGTATACTGTAAATGAATGTTGGTGAATTTTGTCGAAATGCTGGCAATATGCCTTTAGCTTATTCAATTCAAACAGAATACTGAATATGGAATTATTTCCATACTTGCTCCTTAGAACTTACTGTAAACGAAGTCAGCTTCACAGTCACGTCCGTCAGTTTCTTCGGAAAAGTCAAACGCCAAACGACACGTGTAAGCGTCGAATCTAGAACGACGCCACTCGTTATTCACGAAATTAGGCTTAAATAAGAAATAGTGAATCCCATGAAATCGCTCGAAAGCGTTTACAGTTTACTCGTCTTCAAAAATCACCTGGAAAAGGGTTACTGCCGAAGATTTGAAACTATCTGGAAAGTCGACTTTCATTTTTTTTTTGGGGGGGGGGGGAGGCACGTAGCCGAAATTCCGTTGCTCGGCACCTTCAGTAGACAGTCAAACCATCACATTCTGATAGGCACATATGTCAACGACTGTAGATGTCCATTTCTGGGCATTCAATCGTTCACATAATAACAACTCAGTCTTTAATTCGCTCTGTGCTGATAACAGCGTCGCTGATATCGTAACATTCCGTTTAGCAGCTTTTATTTTGATGCGAAATAGATCCACAGAGACTTACAAATTTCCTCTCTTATTCGATTGTCATCAGTTCTACACGCCAATTTAGTTCGTACGTCGAAATTGGATGTCTTCAGTCTTCCTGCCAAAGGTGCATACGATGATCTCCGGCGATAGTCAACTAACTTATCCGTCCGTCCGTCAATGAGTCGGTTTTAATAGAGATCGACGAGAACGAGGCTAATCGGTTCAGAACGAGGTCGGTCGGTATATGGCGTCGTGGCAGGCTGCCTCGAGCGGAGGCGCGCGATGTTAGAAAAGCCCGAGGCACGACGAAAGAAAACGACGCACAGCAATTCGGAATAATGCGCTGTTAGCAGACGATTTAACTCATCTACTTACATGTACGTCAATAATAATAATAATAATAATAATAGTAATAATAATAATAATAATAATAATAATAATAATAATAATAATAATAATAATAATAATAATAATAATAATAATAAGGAAACGTT
The DNA here is from genome assembly GCA_018105865.1 of Metaphire vulgaris. NCBI lineage: Eukaryota > Metazoa > Annelida > Clitellata > Crassiclitellata > Megascolecidae > Metaphire > Metaphire vulgaris. The sequence continues at coordinate 15,446,573 of CM030834.1, forward strand.
GCTGATTATTATTCATACTATTCTATTATACTTAGCTAGGTGTAACAGATCAAAGGATTTCAGTCACTGCGGGTGACTACAGATGACCTGAAATGAATTCACTGCGCAGTGCTATCGTATTAGACCTTCACGATTGATCACTTCCTTTGTCTCGGCGCTATTTTCCCCTGAAGGCAGTGACAAAAATGGGTTATGGATCTCAGGAAACCGGTAATTAGAGTTTGTCATTTATTATATATATATATATATATATATATATATATATATATATATATATATATATAGATAGGATAGACCCATATGCATGTATATGAAGATTTATAAGATATAAGATAGACCCATATACAAGTATATATTGGATGATAAACGGGCGTAAAGTAGTTTTTGCAGTACCGTAGATTGTATCCGATGACATAATACTCATTTTCAGTATGTCATGTGGCGAATGGTAGGTGTCTAGGATGGAGGAAACGAAAAGAAATTGTGCGAGAAAACTACTTAAATTTGGTTTTGATTTTATATTTATTTTGTCGTGCATCGTGCATCTAATTTTTAAATGTTTCCTTTGGTGGTCTAATGACTAATACTATATATATATATATATATATATATATATATATATATATATATATATATATGAAGCTGTGTATATCCATTGTCGAATTACTCAGAGCATGCAGTGAATGAAAGGTTCTAAGTCTGTCTTTGTCTGATCGACGCTTGCCTCTCTCTCTCTCTCTCTCTCTCTCTCTCTCTCTCTCTCTCTCTCTCTCACTCACTCACTCACTCACTCACTCACACACACGCACACAAGTACGACACAGCTTTGATAACTCTAACTTTTCCAGGAATGCCAAAATGTCAATGAATATTGCGTGCTTAGCATGGGGCGCCCACAGAAATGTTTCCAGGGGGAAAACCAACCGTTACGTTTAATATTTCAGCAAGGTTTTCAAGTGCAAAATTTGACAATTTTGAAAGATTGCCAGGTAAAATCCAAGAAAAGATCAGGCACTGTATTTATACTTGTGTTAAGGTTTCCCACGTTAAAAGACTAAATATAGCACTGTTAATTTTAAAAAAGATTTGCATTATCAAGGGGGCAAGTGCCCCGCTTGCCCCTATGAGTGGGCACCCATGGTACTTAGGAAAAACGCGTGAGCTAGTTGGCCTTATCATTGGAAAGAAAAGACAGCGTTGGATTATTTCAGACCACAGTCCGATCGCAACACATTTTGCGAAAGGGAAGACGCTGACCACCCCAGAGGTAGATAGAGATTCGAACGATGTCTTCAGGTGAAGCCGCTCGGACGGACAGTTTACGACTGCGACACTAACCGATACACTAACCAACCATTACGTGGCGTCGAATTTCCTTCGGGCTCTGTAACACTTCATCGTCGTCGAGTTAAACGCAAAGGTATGTGTGTGTGTGTGGGAACGCAGAGGTGTTTTGATTGTGTGTGTTTAATCGTCTTCGCAACCAGCCGCAGGCAACCGTGGTCAAATCAGCGAGAGTACACACAAAGAAACGCGATTTTATTACTGGCGCCGAAACCGACGAAGCACAGATACAAAGTAATCCGTCAAGTCAGTTGGCGGTCTTTGATATGACCGATTTCTGAATAGAATAAATGCGATCTGCAGTTATTTGCCAAACTTGCTTTTATAGTAGTGAAAGTTTCTCAAATAAATGCTGATTAAGACTGAACTTAAGTCTAAATCGGAATATTATGGGAGACTAGTTAGAACTGTTAGATGTAGAAATGACGCCGAAATGCAAATGCGCATCCACGTACACATGTTCCGGGCATGTTTAATCTAGACTCTGGACTCCGGGGGGGGGGCTGACAAAGCCGGGGAGGAGTCAGCTAGGGGGCTGCTGTTAGTTGATGTATTATGCCAAAATGTCAGGGGAATTTGAAATTTCCGGGGGAAAAGGCCATTTCTCCCCGGAAACGGTCTAGATTAAATCCTGCATGTACTCATCATCAACCTAGTCTGAATTTATTTTAGAAGGCACTAGCCACTAACAGTTCTAAAGGCCTACGCTGCTGTACACATTCCATTAACATAAATGACATCGCGTATACCGAGGATAAGGTTACTGTAAAACGCAATTTTCACGAATTAATTAAACGCCGGTGGATATATATACCTATTTGGCGTTGGTTGTGCGACCGGTTCCCTCTAGAACACCGACGTTAAGCAACGCCGACGGCGGTTAGTACTTGGATGGGTGATCGTCCCGGGATCGAGTTGTGGTGCCGGCGGGCAACCAAGCCGTTTATCGCTTATGCGTGGATAGATTGGCAGCAGCGTTAAGCTGCGAAGGCAAAACGCTGGTCTAGAGAAAGCAATGGCAAACTACTCTAGATTAATGCGTGAGCCATCCGCGTCGCTGCTTACCAAGTACACGGAAATCAGTAAGGGACTAAGTTTGCCTTTTGTGCATCATATCAAATTAATATTATTGTATTATTTGTTCTTGATAGGCGAAAAGCCAGAGCAAGTAATAGCCAGTGTTATTTCTAGAATTTTGAAATTTTGGAGGGAGGGATGTCGGGAATATCTGGCGGGTGTCGGAATTTTTAAGTCTCTGCCCGAAAAAGGCTGACAAACAAAAAACGTCATCAGGTCCCAAAAGCAACCAACAAACCAAAAAACCCTAAAAAGTCTCAAAAACCTCTGACAAGCAAAAAAGGTTATCCGACAATAAAAGTTTGGGAGGGGGTGTCCTTCTCCATTTGGAAGGGGTGTTCTGAGCTAATTAGTATGCATTTTGTATACATACCATTGTCGCATTACCAAATTTTGGGGGTGTTGAGACCTCAAATTGGGGGTGTTGGGGGGATGTTAGGGGTGTGTGAAAATATCCCTGGTAATAGCAGAACCTGCTTCTATCATGTTATTGGCCACGGCTTTTTCACTGCATTCCAGTTGAAGTTCAAGAGCGGTGATACTGACATTTCATCGATATGACATTACAGGGACCTACTGTAGTCTTTGAAAGCAGGCATCGGAATTAGGCACGTGCAAAAATTCAAGCAACTATAGACTGAGAGCTGAAAGAGGCATCAGATCGAACGAGAAGAGGGGACCGAAAATCAACCGTCAGGTCGAATTCAATGCGCTTGAATAATGGGAGCCGTAGGTTTTGTCTACAGCTCAGAAAATGCTTCGTCCAGGAGTTCCTGAAGCGTGGCGCTAGCTGTCCTCATCGAATCCTGAAGGTTCGACAGATGCAGTTGCATCCTGGCCATGTCCTTCTGCAGGTTCAACAGCTTCGTCAGACTCGAGAGCGAATTCAAGTTTTTCGGTTTGTTGCCGCTGTCTTCCCCGGGTTTGGCTCCGTTCGTCTTAGCATCCGTTTCCGGAACTCCAGTTCCGGTGTGAGTAGGTTCCGCCTCCTCCGTCTCGCCGACTCGTTGCTGGTCGGCGGTGACCTCGACGTCGTCTTTGCTGATCGAATGACCCGAACATAACATGTCGGGTATCTTGGGCTGTTCCTCGCTCGGACGATCGGTTTTTCTCGGCTTTGCTGCGTTGCTACAGTTAGACGACGAGTCCACGTCAGCTTTTACTTCTAAGAAATCGGTTGACTCAGCAGATGCCTCTCGAAGAATCGTGTTAATTTCTGCCTTGATCTGTGTCAGCTGCTGCGACAGTAATTCGGACGAATTTGCAACGCTTAAGAGCGCGTCCTGTTTGTCGACGTCGTCGTTGTGTGGTGACGTTTCTTGTTCTTTCACAGAACAACAGAGGACCTTCTCATCTGTCAATTCTTCTGATTCTGGTCGTAAGACAGGACAGATCGCCTGCAGTTCACAAGGCGACTGTTTTTCCGATATTAAGGCATCTTCTTCAGCAGCAGCGTTTTCTGGACTTAATCCATCGCAGCTCTGCGGCTGATTAACCTCTGCGTGGTCGAAAGTTTTTGTATCGGTATCGACGGTCGAAATATCGTGATTCGTTGAGTTTGGAATCTCGCTAATCTCATCGGATTTCAAAGCAGAATCTTCGTTAGCCGTCGAGTCTGTATGCTCAGGAGGGTTAATGTCATCTGGACAAATGTTCATTTTAGCGACGTGTAGCGGCTGCTTCGCCTTCTCTTGAAGCAGTTTCGCTTTTTCGAGAAGGAGTCTTAGCTCTGCCCTTTCGTCAAAAGCCCTGCCTTCGTTGTTACCCAGATCGCCTACCGTGCCATTCTTGTCGATTGGAGCCTGGCTGGCGTCGCCAGTACGGCTTAAGAACTCAGTTTCAGAAGATGCAGAATAACTGAATGCACCTGACGCTTGTTGCAACTGACGGGCAAGGTTTTCTTGCTCTTTATGACTATCACTTGGTCTTAGATGTCCGTTTTCGCTCGTCGAAATATCTTGCGGTTGCCTTGTGTCTAGCGTTTCGTTGGCGAATTCACTATTTGCCAGCAGGAGGTCTGTAACTTTCTGTAGCTGCTGGAGTTCTGCACCAATGTCGTCGCCCTGAGCTTCAGAGAAATCAGTCTCTTCTTCTTCTTCTGACGATGATTCGCTCTCTTCGTAATATTGCATCATGTCGCACATATCAGACCCAACGGAAGCGTAATCGTCTTCGATCTCTAATGGCGACTTATCGTTTTCGTTTATCTGCAGTTGTGATTCTTCTACTTCTTCGTATTCCATCTGACAACCTTCTGTATCTTGCCTAATTTCTGCTGTTTCAAACAGCCCCCCAGATCGAATTTGTTCACCGATCGTTGTAGGCCTATCCACAGGTCTGTCAAGTTGTGTCGTAATAGGATATTCCTGTTTAGCGTTCATCGTATTCTCGGTCGGTCTATGGCCATTCGTGGCGCATTCGTGATCCTCTTGTGTCGATGTGGTAGACCCACTCGACGGGTTTTCTGGTTCACTTATTTGGTTAATGAGTGAATCGGCCTTTTGTTTAAGAGTCGATGTCGTTCGAATTAGGAACTCCAGTTGAGCGTCTTGCGACAAAGAGTCGAAATATGTTCCCGAAATATCTGTCGTTTGCTCAGTGCTTAATTTTTCAAGGGAATCAGTCTCATAATTCTCGGGTTGTTTTCCATCGAGAACATCTGTTTTGATCTCGGTCTTAGAGGCGCTTAGATCCGAGGTGTTTTCCAACCGCTTCGGGGCCTCTTCTTCTGTCGACCGAGGTCCGTCAAATCCCTCGTGCTCTAAGAGTCGTTGCCTTGCTGGCAACCTCGATCGTTCGAGCACAGTCTTCGCTCTCTGCAAGAGCTGCTGAAGGTGAAACTTTGCGTCAAACGAGGGATCGTCATCGTCATCGGTCGATTCGTCAGCACGGTCGAACACCTTTGAAAACTCCTGGCCTAATCGAGCGGCGATAGATTCTTCGTTCGCAGTCGCATGTAACGTCGCTGTTTCCGTATTAGTTTGATCTGTAGCAACAACACCAACACCAACTACGCCATCATTCCGAGTTTGTTTATTTACTTCATTCTCTTCAGTTGACGTTGCCTCTTTAAGATCTTGTTTTACCGAAAGCCCCGGAAGATCGTCCGAGTTCACCTCTTTAGAAGCATCTTCTGCCGACGAACGAGTGCGATTGGCCTGTTCCAACAGTAAATCGGCTTTCTGTAAAAGTCGTTGAATAGTATGCTTGTCGTAGACTTCCGTCGGATGGTTAAGCTTATTCTCGGACATTTCAACGTCTTCATTTTCAAATTTACCGATGTCTGAGCGTCTTTCGGATTCGCTAAAATGGTCGGAAACATCGCGTGTTGGTGCACTGTGTGACGCCTGCTTCAGATCTTCATCGGAGTTAAGTATCGAACAATTTGCGTTTTCTTCCGGACTTTCGTTAGAGCAGGGCACCGTATTCTGGTGTACAACATTCAAAAGTGATTTTGTTCTGCTTGTTAACTCGCTAGCTTTCTCGTAGAAAACTCCCAGATTGCTTTCGCCACACTCTTCAATGTTGTTATTGTTGCAAACCGTCCCGCTATTATCGTCGAATAACGTCTGTACATTCGAATCTAGAGCTGGCTGAACCCGTGAAATCTTTTCGGCGTTATTTTCCATAGAAAATTCGTCGCTACCGGCGCAGTCGCTCGCTTCGAGCAGACCGGTATGTTCCAGAAGAATCGACGCTCGATGCAGAAGTGCTTCCAGTTCGATCTTCTTCTGGAGCAGTCCGGCGTTTTCCTCAAGAAGTCTTGCGTTTCCCAGAAGAGACAGCGGACCCCTGCTACCGTCGGAATCCCGATTTTCGCAGACTGCTATGTCCTTCGAGAACGGAACCGTGGCACTTTCAGTCTTATCAACGGCGTGACCATTCGATGGCTCCGATGTTACGGTAGATCTGTTAAGTTCTGTGATTTCAGAGAAGTCGTCGTTTTTCGATGAGCATTGCGGTCTGCTCTCCGAAGTTTCAGACGCGTTCCGTTTCTTTTGTTCACGCGAAGTAGAAGGTGGAGGGGATGAAGTAGTTTCTTTCGTACTGAAGAACAGGTTCGCCTGTTGCTGGAGCTTCTTCGTCACTTCCAGCAACTTTTCCAATTCCATCTTTTCATGGAGTATGGCCAATTGCTCGGGCGTCAAGTCGTCCAGCCCATTTGCGCTTTGCTGTGTATCTGAGTTCACCATATTTCCAGCCTGGTTCCTATCGAAGCAATCGGTGTCTTTTCCATCCATGACGTTCAAGTTTCAACAGATTAGTAAATCTTGAATCGGTCCTTAATTTCTTCTCGAACTCATGCCTACATGCGTGCTTTCTTTCTTGTCTTCTGACTAGCGAATACTTTTATATGGAAATTTTATCAGATGTCCGCCGTGTCTTCGAAATTTCCTGAAAACACAGTTGCAGACTTACTGTAGACATAAATTAGTAATGAATCTTGTTAGTAGGCCTGTTTTATATTATTGCAAAACTGACTTATGCAAATGACGCAGTTACGTCATTTTTCAATCCACGTCAAGATTAGATAATTTTACAGTATTAGGAGTTATAGATGGCTTGATATGAAACTGATCTAGTCAGCCATAGACATGGGCTGAGTCTATTCATGGGTTGGATTGGATTGAGTTGGGTCAGAAATTTCCTTGTTTATGGTGGGTTGGATTGGACCAGAAAATAAGTCATGGTGTAAGAAATTGTAGCGTATTACGGTGGGTTGGGTAAAGTAACCCTATTGCTATCGTGGGTTGGGTCTGAATCATGACGTGTCTGATTGGGTTTTTAAAAATGGACCCATGTCCATGTCTGGATCCAATTCGATTTAACTGTATTAACAACCGTCTATTCTGCATAATCGCATAATCACTAACAAATGCGCTGCATAAATGTTTAATGGTTTGCTGATACAAAGGACGAAGTCTATATATGCCTAAATTTAATTCACGCACTAACAGTAATAGTTGTCTTAGGGCGCATAGGCCGACAGTTCTATAGCTATAATTCACACGACCAGTATGCTAGGTCTGTGACAGGAAGAATTTCCGAAGAAAGCTAGGTGAATAAGAAAAATAGAAATATTTAGAAAGTAAAATGTAGCCTTAGACAAGTCTGTGACTCCATTACATCCAGGGATATTTCTAGGATTGTGAATTTGGGGGGTGTCGACCTCAAATTGGGGGCTGTCTGGAGCTAATTAGTATGCATTTTGTATGCATACCATTGTCAAATCAACAAATTTGGGGGGTGTCGACCTCAAATTGGAGGGAGAGGGCGTTGGGTGGTTAGGGGTAAAAATATCCCTGATTACATCTAATAGGTGGACTTATTTAGCAGTAGGCTAAGTCCTAACCAGAAAGCCACTTCAGCGAATCGGATACAAACTTGAAAACTGAAAGGCTTTGAACTTTGTCAAAGTAGAATGTGCATTAAAACAAGAATATCATACAGAATGCAAGTGTCTATGATTCGGTGCAAACGGTTCTGCATAAAATCCTTTTTGATAGGAAGAGGATGACTTTAAACCGGGGTGCTATAGAAGCTGCTTTGGATTTTTAAAGCAGCCATGACTTTAAGATTAACTGACGAGCAAAGAATCAGCAAACTAAAAGAATTATACGCAATTGTTTTTGGCATTATCAATCGCGTAATTTACATGACATTCAATAAGAAATTAACTTCGGAAAGTACTCGTGATTGTGAAAATATAACACTTTTTGGGGGTGGGCGAATTTCACTAAAAGACATGGAGCTATTGCAGAACCGAGAACTGACATTAGAGAGATTAGGAATTGCCAGTACTCAGTACAGTTTTCCAGTACCAGAACGGATGTTTTACTGAGTACCTGAACAACTTCCTCTTAACACCTTGCCAAAATGTTGGACGTGTGACCGTTGGATAGGAATGAGCGAGAAAAACAGTAGACCTCAATTCAATCTTACATCGAAATAGAGGATAGTAGCTGATGGCTTTAGACTACTGGGTATTTTTGACACAGGTCCTTTAAGTTAGGCAACCCATTAATATAATCTTAGTACTGCACAAAAACGAAAATTGCCAACAACCATAAGAAAGCAACAGTTGAAATTTTTGAACAGCTAATTAGAAAGGATGGGTTGGAAAATCTAGTCATAATAGGAAAAATAGAGGGGAAGAGAGCAAGAGAAAGAAAAAGAATAAATTAAACAACCAGCCTAAGAGAAGCGACAAGAACTAAAGACAACATTGAACTGATGAGGAAAGCCAAGAAACAGATAAGCTCGTGGAAATCCGTGGTCGTCGACGTAGCAATAGGCCTACATGGCACATGAAGAAGAAGAGAAGTAAACCTACTGTCCACGTTTCAGTTAAATCACGAACATAATCAATGCATTTTAAAGTATAATTTACATACACTTTAACCGAGAAACTCAATCAATCGATCGATCGATCAATCAAGTTCGTTTATTTCTCAACGACATCAAAAAGAACTTAACTATTATAGTTAACAGAGTAAACCATCAGCATTATATTATAAACCAAAATTGTTTTAATCTGAATAGTCTCTACTGCACAATGACACCAGAGTTGCTATAGTTATTGATAGATTGATAACAACATATTTGACCAGTGCCACGGTACATAAAAGAATTATCATTGAGAAAAGGGTTGACCTAAGGGAATAGAATCCCGCATGTCGGTCAACCTTACGTAAACTGTTTCTAATTACTCAGAATTTTTACATAGAGTGTAAATTTAGATCTAAAACTCACTGCTGAAAACGCTAATCTCTCCAAATTACTCAGCATACGGTTTTGTTAGAATCCAACCGAAGCGTTCGGATTGGTAGCGACCATGCACCTTCTCATTCAGAACGACGAAACGAATGGTTAAACTGCGTCAATGCCGAACGAAATGCGACGTTTTCTGCATTAGTTCTCGACTGCAGAGCCAATTTCTCCGACTTCCGTGTGGTGAACTTGCTCCAGACGCCAGCAGCGTACACTTGGTATGCTGGGATCACAGATGTCTAATCACAGGTAGTATGGTTCCACGATAAAACTGAGAATTGAGACGGTTTTGTTCGCAATAGTACAGTAGACCTTTAAGCAGAGCTTAACTATCAGTTGCGCTCCGACTTCTGCACAGCGATATTATAGACATACGGGCGCCTTATCTGCAATAATATTATACGCCTCGACAGTACACAAACATGCTTCCATACAGAAGCCAGTCGGCGTTTGCCTTGCAAATTCAGCCTAAGGACGTAGCCCACTGGAGGCAAACGGCGTTGACTTGCAGCTGGGCGGTAGGAGCTATTCCTGGAAACCAGACTTAAGCCGTAGTCTGTAGGGCCCCTGCCTCCGTAGCTAAGCAACATCGGAGAAGTCTCGGTTGGCGGATCCGACGCAGATGTAAAGGAAAGGCCAACCCCGAATGAAAAACGTTGGCATGTATGGTTATGTCTGTCTGGAAGAAGAGTTAGCGTTTTCATTTTGATGATGACTCGGCAGATTTCATGACTCGACTACCATCGACTGGTAGCCTAAGATGGACGTCAACATGGCCGAAAGAAGTCACTTACTCTTTAGAAAATATAAAACTATAAGTTTCTAGATGAAAACCCTGAACCTGAAGTGAATTCTCAAAAAAACGTTTACGCAAATTTAATAAGCCTGTTGCATGGTTTGAAGTTCAATACCTTAACATGGACCGTCTTATTTTAAAATCCGAATTTGCCTGATCGAAACGTAAGCAGCAGTCAATTTAAAATTCCTGCCAGTAGTCTATAATTAATTAAGCAGATCATTCTTTCAACTTAACTCATAGGCTTAGGGCCTACCGCCTAACTACGTTTAATATTTGAACTACTTTGAAGAATTTTCAGGGCCTAGAGGTTATGCCTACTCGACTGATAAATAAAGCCATGTCGCAAAACGCAATTAAATGGACGGGAATCATATTTCTTTGTGTTCACTATTTCTATAATCTTACATTGAAATAATCACCAGCTTCAAATAATGTTCATTCAGTATATAGTATATCGACTCTAATAGGTCATGGACTAAAACCATGATAGCTATTCGAAACGTTAGACTTCTTTTAGTCTGTATAAACACTAGCCATTGGTCCAACTGTTCTGATTTAATTGAGAAAGAATTCCAGCATCCTCTACGACATATTTGAATCATTCATTATCAGAAGCGATTCGATGTCCATCCGATCGAGATTTGTTGAGAAAATTCGAACCTAGAAACGAAACACGCCGGAGAATTTTAAAGCAGATAAATTTTCTGACTTGGCACTTTCATTGCTAAACACGACGGCGTCATGAAGTCCATATGACAAACGATCTTGCATTTATCTAAATCACATGCTCACACTCTATGATGTTACTGTGTCTAAAAAATATTAGGCCCTACCGTTTAGAGACTGCTCGGCATTATTCCTGTCATCGCTAATACAGGCTGGGATACAATTGACATCTGGCCAAAATGACCATTAGGCCTATTTGTCAAATGATATGCAGGGATAATTAAGCGCTCATATACCATTTAGGTCACTACAACACTTACATATTAGCCGACCAAATAATAATAATAAATAAATAAAAATAATAATTTGATTTCAGGTGGTTCAGAAGGCGTTATCCTGTGTGAATACTACTATTATTATTATTACTACTACTACTACTACTACTACTACTACTACTACTACTACTACTACTAATAATAATAATAATAATAATAATAATAATAATAGTAATAATAATAATAATAATGTATTTTTATAGTACCAATTTTAATACCCATCAATCGACGGTACTCGAAAGCAATCTGAGCAAGAGAATAAATAACTCAGGAGAAGTTACCTCGTCCACAAGTCCTGTGAAGTAGAGACCCTCTGCGCAGCCAATAGCGACTGGCTGGTTTCGAAGGCTGACGCTGCCTGTAAACATGACTGTTCAAACTGTTATCAGTTTTAAAATGTTTATCTATTCTACCCGAAGAAGTTGACGCAATTAATGCGACATCTGCTTTCTCTGTTATCAATAACAATAATTTTGCTATAGGCCTACAGTGTCCATTCAACATCCAAGCCAATGGTTCAATTTTAATGAATTAAAACGTTGACTCGTTCTATTATTGGTCAAACCAAATTTGCGTTAAAATGTTTTAAATGCTTTAATTTTTAAACATTGCGATCAATTCCTTAACGCGTTAATTTGAAAGCCCTAGTAAATTTGTTTCTATATAATTGATATGCAACACATTCAATGTGCAGTTCTGTTTATTTGGATGATTACTGTAGGGCCTATAGGGAAGGACCCAACTTATAGCTCTCTACTGTGATCCGCGGACCATACGGGGTCCGCGAAGCTAAGGACTGTGGTCCGCCACAGCGTTCCGAGCATTTTCCATACAGTTATGTGGAACAACTATTCTACATGAGTAATGTGCTATCAAATTCGTGCACGTATCGTAGGCAAGCGGAGGTAGGGTAAGGGGGCCGCCCCTATTTGGGTTGGGACCGGTCGTGGGATTTGCGCAAGACCGCTGGAAAATTGGGGTCTGTACGCAGAGTATGCGTGAATGTGGGAAGAACTGCTTGATACCAAAGGCTCCTTTTGCTCGTCAGAGACTTTTTACCCGAAACTGCCTATGTCGATTCGGGAATCCTGGTTACGGAACACTGCTGCTGCTTATAGCCTAAGTGTGTGTGTTATCTTTTCATTTTCATCGACTGACCGTTTTCTAATCTTGCGTTTCCGATCATTTCTCGTCCGTCGACGAAATACTTGAGCGTCGCCAGCGGACTGTTCTTTCCGTCGTACACGAGAACGTGCTGATGCCAGACGCCGTCCTTCGCTTCTGCGTACCCGTAGTCTTCGGTGCTCTGCAACCGACTACCGTCGGTGATGATCCCCGCCGTACTTGCGTCGACCGTATTCTCCGCGTAGACGATCCACGTTGCCTGCGACGCCGACGAAGCAGAATTGCCGAAGACTCCCTCCCGCCGCCGCAGCCGTCGATGCTGGTGGCGGGACGAAGACGGTCGTTTGTACGACACCGCAAAGGTAACTCTTGGAACGACCGCGGTTTCGTTGCTGGCGCTCACCTCGACCGAACTGAACCGGGCACGGCCGATCGACGGGACGACGATGCACTGGGCGCCGCTGAAGTAGGCGGAGCAGTTGAGGGAGCGGTCGAGGCAGGTGAAGGCCGGGCCCGATCGGTCAGAGGGAACAGTGCCGTGATGACCGAGACCGGAATGATCGCTTAGATCACCGTCCAGTGGTAGATGCAGTATCTGGGCTGAAAGAAAACAGATATGACGAATGTCAGCGCTGAGTTTTTTAGATTAACGCTTTGCACGCCAAGACCAAGCCGTATGACCCATAGCATATAGTCCCTCTAGGTTATCACAACTAGTTTACTGAATATCACCGCAATACATAAAGAGCTAAAGGCCGGTGATCAATGTTCTGAATTGAAGCTCGTCTGCATGTATAGACCTAGGAAGACAAGTCAGCCACAATATTTACACATGAAAATTGAAAAGCAAAATGTCAAATCGCCTGAAAAAAGTTTAATCCAGAACAAATCAGTGAAACTAAGCAGTGGCGGCTCCACCGGGGGGGGGGCCAGGGGGGCCCGTGCCCCCCTATTGAGAGCCTGGCCCCCAGTGGCCCCCCCCAGTTGGGACCCTATACTTAATGCTACATACATTAAACAACAAATGGTTGGCCCCCATGATTAGAAGTTGCCCCCAACGCCCCCACTTGCCAAATCCTAGAGCCGCCACTGAAACTAAGCCGATATTGTTAGCAATGGTTTATGAAATAATCGTCTTTTTCGTGTTCAGAAACCTCGACACTTTTTGAAATTGAAACCTTCGTCGATCAATTCCATTCTCGTTCATTCGTGACATACAAGGTTGTCTCAGCACCCCGAAAAACTCGTATTTAGGCCTACGACTACTAAAGTCTGATGCGCACGAGGACGATAATATAATCGATATTAATAACGGTTAGGCCTATCTTATTGACAATGAATTTAATCCCGATCCGTAAGAATTAGATTGAACGCGATGCTTATAATATTATTCAAAGTTCAAACACTCGACTATATTTCTGGCGTTGTCAATAGTGTTCATCGTGCATATCGTGGACTCACCGACCAAAGCTTCGACGCTTAGTCCATTGCATCGGTTCGTGTCGCAGTAGCAGACGACTGTTTTAAACCCGTTCGCGGGACTTCCTCTGGCGTAGCAGCCCAGCCTGCCTCCCGCCTCTTTTTCGCTAACGCACCCCCTTTCGATTTCTTATACAAACAGTCACACACGCCATGCAGTTACGTAGGATTGCACGCTGTATGCATTTGTCCCCCCCCCACAAGACGTAACTATATAATATTGTAGCCTAAATATCGTCAAATGCACACTCAATTAATTTACCTGACGCTCAGGTATACAGATATGCGAGTGTTAATAAATATCTCGGCATTGTAAACTTCTCAAACGTTGTTCTAAATCTGGAGATTACGATGATTCCTTTCTCTTTGTGAAACAATGATTTCTAGCCGAAAACATTGAAAACGCGTCTATTTTCAAAGATTTATACTGAAACTTTCGATCGCATTGCTTGTTTGACACTCTTGTGCAGCTGAGAGACGAAGTTTGGTGTTATTTCTGAAGTCCCGTATTATCGTACCAAGTAAAGTAAACAGAAGGCGATAAAAAACAAAAGTAGTAGAACTTATCTTGTTTAAAAATTGCACACATGGCCTTTAATATGATTTGCTATACGTCACGAATTAAATATATACATAACTACCATAAACATATAAATAAAAATCAATAAATAAAATATGTATAATATACATATAAATACTGTATATACAAGTGATAAATACGACTCTTTTATTATATACATGCATACATGCATAAGCGTTACAAGACTCAGAAAGTCTAGTTCCTTTTTTTAAAAATCCTAACGCAATATCAAATTAAGAGGGCGGAAGATGGCAGAGTGGGTTACACGCTGGAGCGCTATAGGCTGCCGGAGCGAGGTTCAAGCCCCGTTAGCGCCCCCAAGTGGCTTTCATACAGGCAGTAATGCCTCCTAAGCCACTTTAAATTAAATAACGGCATGGTTAATTAAATGACATTTTAGGCTATAGCTGTAACGCTGCCATGCGCCATATCTCAGTTTACTTGTGCGAGGCGTGGATTTCGACAGGCGACAGGCCATATATAAGTATTTCGTTGGAGGTTTTGTTTTTCTTCTGACGCTTTTTGAAGACGAATCGAATACTATTTTTAACGAATAATAATTAATTTTTTATGACATCACTGAATTGGTTCACCTGTCTTGGCTGCCATCGTCTGACTAACAAAGCACGCTCCGTAGCAGCTGATCACAGGAGTAGCATTCGCACTCCTAACCCTCAACTCTGATGAACTCCGAATCACAGAAGCACTCGTCTTCCAGCACTGAAGGGGCGCTGTGCAAATATCAGAATATATAAATAGATCTTCAATCAAGAATAAATATATCTTCAATCAAGAATACGTAAATACTGTATATCTTCAACGCCGACTTGGTCTGGTCTGTGCCTGAACGAGACTCATAGGCTCTGTTTTTGTGGAGGCGGAAAATACATATAATAGGGTCAGAATCGAACCCGCTACCCTCCGGTTGCGTGCTCAAAACCCTACCGCTACTCCGTCCTCTCAGTACTCCATCGCGCGGAGGAGCGTTGTTCGTATTCTAAACTATAGGCTAAGCAACGATAGAGTATTACGCATTCATGTTTACTTGTTATAGCTTTTTTGAATGATTTGGCAAGACTTCTAATATTTAGGGACGCGCGAATGAGTACTGAGAGGACGAGTAGCGGTAGGGGTTTGAGCACGCAACCGGAGGGTAGCGGGTTCGATTCTGACCCTATTAACCTAGCCACTGCGTAGCAACTTTTGGCAAGTTGTTCACCTCATACTTGTTCCGCAAATAATATTCTTAACTTTGTCAATGACTTAACGTAAGTAA
This sequence comes from Metaphire vulgaris, assembly GCA_018105865.1. Taxonomy (NCBI): domain Eukaryota; kingdom Metazoa; phylum Annelida; class Clitellata; order Crassiclitellata; family Megascolecidae; genus Metaphire; species Metaphire vulgaris. The sequence continues at coordinate 15,462,025 of CM030834.1, forward strand.
AGAACCATGTAATAAAAAATCATAAAAATACTAATATTACTGTATAAGTATCGCGTCACGCTTAACAGAACATCAGAAATGCTGATCGAATCTACAGTTTATGAAATCATATCTAATCACCCGACATCAGTCGACCAGACTTCTAAAGATGTTTTTAGAAGATTCTGAAATCGTGTAAACAAGATTAATTATTCGAAAAGGATTCTGAATATGAGGCCGATTATTACGCTGGCATTTCGATTTTCTGTAGTGAACGACGCTGTCTGAGTGGGCCAGGAGAAATTCGTGGACTTCGCGAAGGTAGTAGCACGTCGAGGTGGCCACGTCGAAGTCCACTCCCTGACAGAAGGACCTGAGGAGACACCAGAGTTTGCACTCTTCGACGGAATCGTTCTTTTCCCACACGGTGATGTTCTGACCGAACGGATGCGAGCGATACAGGAACCGCCGATATACGAAGGGACAGCCTAGAAGAAAGAGTTTGCGGATATTCCAAATCAAAATAAACCGATTATTTTAGTCAGCGAGTAGGGAAAACATTCACGAAATATTCTCAAAGCATTCACTCTGTCACAGTGGCGTCGCTGCAACAATTTTTTGAGGTGCCCATTCCCAGTTAAAAGTAAATGACAATCAACTGACAATCAACGACAATAACTATCAGTTTATATAGTATGCTACAATGCGCAACAGCAACAATAATTATTATAAACGAAAATTATTCTCATTATCGCGCAATGCTATGACGTATTTCTTGGACACGGCAAGATTTTTGGGAGAGATGCCTGGGCGACCCCGGGCTTCCATTGCGCGACGCCTCTGTTTTGTCAGTAGAATTATGAATTAAAGAAGAAATTCAACAATACATCAGTCTACGGCGTAGCAGAGCCGTAGCTGGAGGGGGGCAAAATGCTCCGGGCGCCGTCCGGGGGTGGTGCACCAGAAAGTGGCAGAAACCGTGGTTGATTTTATTCACGACGCTATTGCCAATTGTCAATATGACAAGGAAAAAAGGTCATCACCCGCATTCTGCACACCAGCGTCGTTGAAAGTCTGATAAGCGAAAAAGGTCATCACCAGGCATATGACAGATCTAGCCGGAGTAATTAAATCAGAACATTGATTCGTATTACCTGAATCTGGAATTTTGGAGTCAAAAGCCAGAAAATCTTCAGATATCACTAAAACAGAGATAATTGCGCGCACTCACGCAAATGTCAGTCCAAACACACTTTATTCGTTGATAGCTTTGTGTCATATAATTTTTTAAAGTCTGTCACACTTTGCATATTGGCCTACATGTATGTACACGCTGTGTGTGAATCACAGATCGAAACAGGTCGGAAATCAAAATGGAAATATCAGCAGAATGAAGTGAACCAGGAAAAGTGTTATGCCCGTTGCCATGGATTGGCTGCTTTTGCTGGATCATAAAAGCAGTGGCGGCTCCAGGGTTTGACAAGTGGGGGTCGTTGGGGTGACAACTTCTAAGCACGGGACCAACTATTTGTTGTTAGGCATATAGTAGTGAGTATAGGGTCCCAACAGGGGGCAGACATTTAATAAGGGGCACGGCCCCAGGACCCCCCATGTGTAGCCGCCACTGAATAAAAGTGTGTTGATGTTTCCATTTGCGGCTCTGATTTTTTATCTGTATACCTAATAATGACCATATGTAGAATTAGGCTCATAATGATGGTCATCATGTCTTAAATTAGACCTACCGGTATTGAGGCGTCTTTTGTTAGCGTTTGGACATCTTCTGCGATAATGATCGCAGCATGAGTCGCTGATTGGCTGTAGGCTGTAGGCGAACGAGATGGAATACACGAAGAAGCATCGGGTGAAAGGCGTCGGAGACTCGCTGTTGGTCCAGTCGATTCCAAGACAATCTCTGTCCTCCAGACAGCCTCGCTGACAGTCCAGCAGAGCGGAGTAAGCCTGCGGAATGCTGTCGGTCATGTGGGTGCTTCGATAGAGCTGAAATCCTGGCTCTTGGCATCCTATTGTGGCACAATTAATGTTGTAAGCGAGATTTCTAACGGATTGGTTATGGAAGGCGTTATAATTCGATAAATACTGTACTGCATAATTACACTGGTCAACAAGGTTTTTGTTTCCTGTGCAATTTCTGGTGTTCTAGGTAGATTTTGTCATGCTGATTACAGGAATAATTTTGAAATTTTCCTATCACGTAAGTTTTTTGAGAAAAAGCTGATTTTAAAATTTAAAATTATAAGAATTTTAAAATCGTGGTTTTCGAGAGTGATCTGAGTTATGGGTATTCAGGTTAGGCAAGAATCTTATGTGACCGCCATAACAGATGTAATATGCACTGCTGGCTCACTTAACTACATGGATTTTTAAAATTAGTATAATTAGGCATGTCCAGACATGCCCAGACGCGCCCAAACCTGTCTTCAAGACTACATGCCTAGCATGTATTGTTGCTATGGTTACGCAGTCCTATATAAATACCAAGCAGCACTAGAAAGCAGCTGCAGTCTTTCTATTTGATGAGATATAACTGTTTAGTTAAAGGCTGTGAATTGAATATATTAACTAATTTAATTAAAGTTTCTGAAATGTCGCGTCGATGTCGCAATAGCAGTGACACGTTCTGCTACAGCTGTGGAGAGTTTACGCTGAAATCACAGAAGCGGAGTATGACAGCAATCATAAAGAAAGGATATGAGTTATACTTTGGATGCAAAATTGGCGACCAGGACAAAGTATGGGCACCTCATATATGTTGTTCATCTTGTGCTACCAGTCTGCGAGCTTGGCTTGCAGGTAAGCGTCCATCCATGCCATTCGCCATACCAATGATATGGAGGGAGCAGAATAATCATGTAACGGATTGCTATTTCTGCATGACGAATGTTACAGGATTTTCTTCAAAGAATAGGAAGTCTATTGAGTATCCTAACCTTGCCTCAGCAATGAGACCAGTTCTGCACGACGAGAGTCTTCCTGTTCCAACCCCCCGAGTTTTGGACACTGGAGGACGAGGACGAGCATGCAGAGACAGACGAAATGCTGCAGATAGTTGATGATTCAGCTACGGAAGACCCAGAGTTTGAGCCATCGACATCCAGCAATCCTCATTTGATTTCTCAGGCAGAGCTCAATGATCTGGTCAGAGACTTAGATTTGTCAAAAAATCAAGCAGAATTGCTTGGATCTAGGTTGCAAGGATGGAATCTGCTCTCTCCAGGTACAAAAATTTCAGTATTTCGTAAACGGCATGAAGACTTGACTCGATTCTTCAAAAAAATCGACAGTCTTACTTTTTGCATTGACATTGATGGATTGCTTTCTGCTTTCGGCTGTAAGAACAATCCATCCGAATGGCGACTTTTTGTTGACTCTTCGCTGTTAAGTTTAAAGGCCGTTTTGCTGCACAATGGCAATTCGTACCCTTCAGTACCCATTGGACATGCTGCTTACATGAAGGAAACATATGAGAACATGCAGCTGCTATTGAAACACATAGAATACTCGAGATACAACTGGAATATATGTGGAGATCTGAAAGTTGTTGCAATTCTACTCGGTCTGCAGCTAGGCTACACCAAGTACTGCTGCTTTCTTTGCGAGTGGGACAGCCGAGCTAGAGATTCACATTATGTGAGAAAGGTCTGGCCACCTCGCAGGGACTTGGTTCCAGGACAGAAGAACGTTAAACATGATCCTCTCGTTGATCCGAAGAACATTTATCTCCCCCCTTTGCACATGAAACGGGTTAATGAAAAACTTTGTCAAAGCAATGAACAAAGAAAGTGAAGCCTTTACATACTTACGACAGAGGTTTCCACGCACCAGTGATGCTAAAATAAAAGAAGGCGTTTTTGTTGGCCCACAGATTCGAGAGATGCTCAAGGACAGTCACTTTGAGGGCCTTCTGCAGGGTGCCGAGCATGTTGCCTGGACAGCCTTCAGGGATGTTGTTGCTAACTTTCTGGGCAACTACAAGGCGCCAAACTATGTTGAACAAGTTGGAAATCTGCTACAAGCTTACAAGGCAATGAAATGCAACATGTCACTGAAGATACACTTCCTTCATTCTCACTTGGACTTCTTCCCGGACAATCTCGGCGCCGTCAGTGATGAACATGGTGAAAGATTTCACAAAGACATTGCCAGCATCGAGAAACGCTACCAGGGAAAGTGGAGTCCGTCTGTGCTCGGATACTACTGTTGGTCACTGATACGTGAAGCACAGGACAGTGACTACAAACGAAAATCTACAGCAAAACATTTCTAATTTTCTCATGTCTTGTCATTATTGCCTAGATCCTTCTGTAGGATTATATTGCAGAAGACGTTACAATACTAAATGCTAAATTGTCGATTTCTTAAAAACCTTAGGCCTACGTGATACAGAAATTCTAATGACATATTTGTGTTCAGCAAGTCAAAATCTATTAGTTTCACCAAAATTTGTAGAGGAAACAAAAACTTGCATAAAATTTGTTGACCAGTGTTATCTAATAAATGAAGCAATGTGCATGCTGACAACAAAGACCATGTGTTGACCTAAGAACGTCGTTATCACGTCGTTTCGTTTTTCTAAAGACTACAGTATGTCAGGGTTGACATTTCATCCTGGAACGCTTATTACACATTTTCTGTTAAGCACAATCCAATATAATAACTTTAATTCTTGTGATTAATTTTCTTTTATTTTTGTTGTATTACTCCATGCATTCCAAACGATGGCTTTCTCGGCAGAGACAATAATAGTAACGTGCTTTTTTAAAAGTTGTTAACTTGTTATTGTTATTATTATTATTATTATTATTATTATTATTATTATTAGTAGTAGTAGTAGTAGTAGTAGTAGTAGTAGTAGTAGTAGTAGTAGGAGTAGGAGTAGCATTGAAGGTGATGCCCATAAATTATAGCGAAATCATACACTAATTCGACATAAAAAATTAGTAAATTCAACCTTAACTAATGCTAGAGTAGACCTATAAGAGTCTACTGTTTATTGGACGGTGCCTGGTCTGTGTTTGAATAAACATAGATGACACTAATTTTAGTGACTGAATGGTTTGTGTGATTCATAATTATGTATTATGATTCATAAGACGAAAAAGAAGTCTTGTTCAGCTTTTCGTTTAGTACAGTTGATAAGCCGTATGATTGTTCATTTTGCGAATAAATGCATGAGATTTTGAACATTGACACTTCTTATAATTTAGTAACATTCTGTCCAGAGGCATTCGAATAAACTCAAGGGTAGGAGTACCTCTAGGGGTAGGAGAATGGGTACCCCTAGCGGCATAGCTAGTGGTAGGGGTACCCCCAGGGGTAGTGGTACCCCTAAGGCTAGGGGTAGGGGTACCCCTTGGGATAGGGTAGGGAAATCAAAAGTGCTAGACATTCACAGGTCTGCCAATACCATTCTCTGTAGTTTTATATCAAAAGTCCTAGGCATTCAGAATTTTACCTGTCATATTCTCTAATGCGTAAATTGGACATTTTAAAGAACATTTTTAAACTACAGAGAATGGTATTGGCAGACGTGTGAATGGCTAGCACTTTTGACAGAGAAGTGAAGAGCACCTGCTAATGAAGTTTTTTCAAAAACTAGGCTACTAACTCTTTTGTATCAAAAGTTCTTGGCATTCAGAATTTTGCCTGTGGTATTCTCTAATGCGTAAATTGGACACTTTAGAGGACATTTTTAAACTACAGAGAATGGTATTGGCAGACGTATGAATGGCTATCACTTTTGACAGAGAAGTGAAGAGCACCTGCTAATCCAGTTTTTTTGAAAAATTAGGCCACTATCTTTTTTATATCAAAAGTTCTTGGCATTCAGAATTTTGCCTGTGGTATTCTCTAATGCGTAAATTGGACACTTTTGAGGACATTTTTAAACTACAGAGAATGGTATTGGCAGACGTGTGAATGGCTATCACTTTTGACAGAGAAGTGAAGAGCACCTGCTAATGAAGTTTTTTTCAAAAACTTTGGCACTATCTCTTTTATATCAAAAGTGCTTGGCATTCAGAAATTTGCCTGTGGTATTCTCTAATGCGTAATTGGACAATTTTTAGAACATTTTTAAACTACAGAGAATGGTATTGGCAGACGTGAGAATGGCTAGCACTTTTGACAGAGAAGTGAAGAGCACCTGCTAATCAAGTTTTTTTTGAAAAATTAGGCCACTATCTCTTTTATATCATAAGTTCTTGGCATTCAGAATTTTGCCTGTGGTATTCTCGAATGCGTAATTGGACATTTCTAAGAACATTTTTAAACTACAGAGAATGGTATTGGCAGACGTGTGAATGGCTAGCACTTTTGACAGAGAAGTGAAGAGCACCTGCTAATCAAGTTTTTTTCAAAAACTTTGGCACTATCTCTTTTATATCAAAAGTGCTTGGCATTCAGAATTTTGCCTGTTTTATTCTCTAATGCGTAAATTGGACATTTTTAAAACATTTTTAAACTACATAGAATGGTATTGGCAGACGTGTGAATGGCTAGCATTTTTGACAAAGAACTGAAGAGCAGCTGCTAATCAAGTTTTTTTCAAAAATTAGGCTAATATCTTTTGTAGATCAAAAGTGCTTGGCATTCAGAATTTTGCCTTTGGTATTCTCTAATGCGTAAATTGGACACTTTAGAGGACATTTTTAAACTACAGAGAATGGTATTGGCAGACGTGTGAATGGCTATCACTTTTGACAAAGAAATGAAGAGCACCTGCTAATCAAGTTTTTTTAAAAAATTAGGCTTCTATCTCTTGTATATCAAAAGTGCTTGGCATTCAGAATTTTGCCTGTGGTATTCTCTAATGCGTAAATTGGACACTTTAGAGGACATTTTTAAACTACAGAGAATGGTATTGGCAGACGTGTGAATGGCTAGCATTTTTGACAAAGAAGTGAAGAGCACCTGCTAATCAAGTTTTTTCAAAAATTAGGCCACTATCTTTTGTAGATCAAAAGTTCTTGGCTTTCAGAATTTTGCCTTTGGTATTCTCTAATGCGTAAATTGGACACTTTAGAGGACATTTTTAAACTACAGAGAATGGTATTGGCAGACGTATGAATGGCTATCACTTTTGACAGAGAAGTGAAGAGCACCTGCTAATCCAGTTTTTTTGAAAAATTAGGCCACTATCTTTTTTATATCAAAAGTTCTTGGCATTCAGAATTTTGCCTGTGGTATTCACTAATGCGTAAATTGGACACTTTAGAGGACATTTTTAAACTACAGAGAATGGTATTGGCAGACGTGTGAATGGCTATCACTTTTGACAGAGAAGTGAAGAGCACCTGCTAATGAAGTTTTTTTCAAAAACTTTGGCACTATCTCTTTTATATCAAAAGTGCTTGGCATTCAGAAATTTGCCTGTGGTATTCTCTAATGCGTAATTGGACAATTTTTAGAACATTTTTAAACTACAGAGAATGGTATTGGCAGACGTGAGAATGGCTAGCACTTTTGACAGAGAAGTGAAGAGCACCTGCTAATCAAGTTTTTTTTGAAAAATTAGGCCACTATCTCTTTTATATCAAAAGTTCTTGGCATTCAGAATTTTGCCTGTGGTATTCTCGAATGCGTAATTGGACATTTCTAAGAACATTTTTAAACTACAGAGAATGGTATTGGCAGACGTGTGAATGGCTAGCACTTTTGACAGAGAAGTGAAGAGCACCTGCTAATCAAGTTTTTTTCAAAAACTTTGGCACTATCTCTTTTATATCAAAAGTGCTTGGCATTCAGAATTTTGCCTGTTTTATTCTCTAATGCGTAAATTGGACATTTTTAAAACATTTTTAAACTACAGAGAATGGTATTGGCAGACGTGTGAATGGCTAGCATTTTTGACAAAGAACTGAAGAGCAGCTGCTAATCAAGTTTTTTTTCAAAAATTAGGCTAATATCTTTTGTAGATCAAAAGTGCTTGGCATTCAGAATTTTGCCTTTGGTATTCTCTAATGCGTAAATTGGACACTTTAGAGGACATTTTTAAACTACAGAGAATGGTATTGGCAGACGTGTGAATGGCTATCACTTTTGACAAAGAAATGAAGAGCACCTGCTAATCAAGTTTTTTTAAAAAATTAGGCTTCTATCTCTTGTATATCAAAAGTGCTTGGCATTCAGAATTTTGCCTGTGGTATTCTCTAATGCGTAAATTGGACACTTTAGAGGACATTTTTAAACTACAGAGAATGGTATTGGCAGACGTGTGAATGGCTAGCATTTTTGACAAAGAAGTGAAGAGCACCTGCTAATCAAGTTTTTTCAAAAATTAGGCCACTATCTTTTGTAGATCAAAAGTTCTTGGCTTTCAGAATTTTGCCTTTGGTATTCTCTAATGCGTAAATTGGACACTTTAGAGGACATTTTTAAACTACAGAGAATGGTATTGGCAGACGTGTGAATGGCTATCACTTTTGACAGAGAAGTGAAGAGCACCTGCTAATGAAGTTTTTTTCAAAAACTTTGGCACTATCTCTTTTATATCAAAAGTGCTTGGCATTCAGAAATTTGCCTGTGGTATTCTCTAATGCGTAAATTGGACACTTTAGAGGACATTTTTAAACTACAGAGAATGGTATTAGCAGACGTGTGAATGGCTAGCATTTTTGACAAAGAAGTGAAGAGCACCTGCTAATCAAGCTTTTTTCAAAAATTAGGCTAATATCTCTTGTAGATCAAAAGTTCTTGGCATTCAGAATTTTGCCTGTGTTATTCTCTAATGCGTAATTGGACAATTTTAAGAACATTTTTAAACTACAGAGAATGGTATTGGCAGACGTGTGAATGGCTATCACTTTTGACAAAGAAATGAAGAGCACCTGCTAATGAAGTTTTTTTAAAAAATTAGGCCACTATCTCTTGTATATCAAAAGTGCTTGGCATTCAGAATTTTGCCTGTGGTATTCTCTAATGCGTAAATTGGACACTTTAGAGGACATTTTTAAACTACAGAGAATGGTATTGGCAGACGTGTGAATGGCTATCACTTTTGACAGAGAAGTGAAGAGCACCTGCTAATCAAGTTTTTTTTTAAAATTAGGCCACTATCTCTTTTATATCAAAAGTTCTTGGCTTTCAGAATTTTGCCTGTGGTATTCTCTAATGCGTAAATTGGACACTTTAGAGGACATTTTTAAACTACAGAGAATGGTATTGGCAGACGTGTGAATGGCTATCATTTTTGACAGAGAAGTGAAGAGCACCTGCTAATCAAGTTTTTTTCAAAAACTTTGGCACTATCTCTTTTATATCAAAAGTGCTTGGCATTCAGAATTTTACCTTTGGTATTATCTTATACGTAAATTGGACACTTTAGAGGACATTTTTAAACTACAGAGAATGGTATTGGCAGACGTGTGAATGGCTATCACTTTTGACAAAGAAGTGAAGAGCACCTGCTAATGAAGTTTGTTTCAAAAGCTTTGGCACTATCTCTTGTATATCAAAAGTGCTTGGCATTCAGAATTTTGCCTGTGGTATTCTCTAATGCGTAAATTGGACACTTTAGAAGACATTTTTAAACTACAGAGAATGGTATTGGCAGACGTGTGAATGGCTAGCATTTTTGACAAAGAAGTGAAGAGCACCTGCTAATCAAGTTTTTTTCAAAAATTAGGCTAATATCTCTTGTAGATCAAAAGTTCTTGGCATTCAGAATTTTGCCTGTGTTATTCCCTAATGAGTAATTGGACAATTTTTGGAACATTTTTAAACTACAGAGAATGGTATTGGCAGACGTGTGAATGGCTATCACTTTTGACTGAGAAGTGAAGAGCACCTGCTAATCAAGTTTTTTTCAAAAACTTTGGCACTATCTCTTTTATATCAAAAGTGCTTGGCATTCAGAATTTTGCCTGTGGTATTCTCTAATGCGTAAATTGGACACTTTAGAGGACATTTTTAAACTACAGAGAATGGTATTGGCAGACGTGTGATTGGCTAGCACTTTTGACAAAGAAGTGAAGAGCACATGCTAATGAAGTTTTTTTTTAAAAATTAGGCCACTATCTCTTTTATATCAAAAGTTCTTGACATTCAGAATTGCGTAAATTCAGAATTTTGCCTGTGGTATTCTCTAATGCGTAAATTGGACACTTTAGAGGACATTCTTAAACTACAGAGAATGGTATTGTCAGACGTGTGAATGGCTATCACTTTTGACAGAGAAGTGAAGAGCACCTGCTAATCAAGTTTTTTTCAAAAATTAGGCTAATATCTCTTGTAGATCAAAAGTTCTTGGCATTCAGAATTTTGCCTGTGTTATTCCCTAATGCGTAATTGGACAATTTTTGGAACATTTTTAAACTACAGAGAATGGTATTGGCAGACGTGAGAATGGCTAGCACTTTTGACAGAGAAGTGAAGAGCACCTGCTAATCAAGTTTTTTTTGAAAAATTAGGCCACTATCTCTTTTATGTCAAAATTTCTTGGCATTCAGAATTTTGCCTGTGGTATTCTCTAATGTGGAATTGGACATTTCTAAGAACATTTTTAAACTACAGAGAATGGTATTGGCAGACGTGAGAATGGCTAGCAATTTTGACAGAGAAGTGAAGAGCACCTGCTAATCAAGTTTTTTTCAAAAACTTTGGCACTATCTCTTTTATATCAAAAGTGCTTGGCATTCAGAATTTTGCCTGTGGTATTCTCTAATGCGTAAATTGGACACTTTAGAGGACATTTTTAAACTACAGAGAATGGTATTGGCAGACGTGTGATTGGCTAGCACTTTTGACAAAGAAGTGAAGAGCACATGCTAATGAAGTTTTTTTTTAAAAATTAGGCCACTATCTCTTTTATATCAAAAGTTCTTGACATTCAGAATTGCGTAAATTCAGAATTTTGCCTGTGGTATTCTCTAATGCGTAAATTGGACACTTTAGAGGACATTCTTAAACTACAGAGAATGGTATTGTCAGACGTGTGAATGGCTATCACTTTTGACAGAGAAGTGAAGAGCACCTGCTAATCAAGTTTTTTTCAAAAATTAGGCTAATATCTCTTGTAGATCAAAAGTTCTTGACATTCAGAATTTTGCCTGTGTTATTCCCTAATGCGTAATTGGACAATTTTTGGAACATTTTTAAACTACAGAGAATGGTATTGGCAGACGTGAGAATGGCTAGCACTTTTGACAGAGAAGTGAAGAGCACCTGCTAATCAAGTTTTTTTTTGAAAAATTAGGCCACTATCTCTTTTATGTCAAAATTTCTTGGCATTCAGAATTTTGCCTGTGGTATTCTCTAATGTGTAATTGGACATTTCTAAGAACATTTTTAAACTACAGAGAATGGTATTGGCAGACGTGAGAATGGCTAGCAATTTTGACAGAGAAGTGAAGAGCACCTGCTAATCAAGTTTTTTTCAAAAACTTTGGCAATATCTCTTTTATATCAAAAGTTCTTGGCATTCAGAATTTTGCCTGTGGTATTCTCTAATGCGTAAATTGGACACTTTAGAGGACATTTTTAAACTACAGAGAATGGTATTGGCAGACGTGTGAATGGCTAGCACTTTTGACAGAGAAGTGAAGGGCACCTGCTAATGAAGTTTTTTTTAAAAATTAGGCCACTATCTCTTGTATATCAAAAGTGCTTGGCATTCAGAATTTTGCCTGTGGTATTCTCTAATGCGTAACTTGGACACTTTAGAGGACATTTTTAAACTACAGAGAATGGTATTGGCAGACGTGTGAATGGCTATCACTTTTGACAGAGAAGTGAAGAGCACCTGCTAATGAAGTTTTTTTCAAAATCTTTGGCACTATCTCTTTTATATCAAAAGTGCTTGGCATTCAGAAATTTGCCTGTGGTATTCTCTAATGCGTAAATTGGACACTTTAGAGGACATTTTTAAACTACAGAGAATGGTATTGGCAGACGTGTGAATGGCTATCACTTTTGACAGAGAAGTGAAGAGCACCTGCTAATCAAGTTTTTTTCAAAAACTTTGGCACTATCTCTTGTATATCAAAATTGCTTGGCATTCAGAATTTTGCCTGTGGTATTCTCTAATGCGTAAATTGGACACTTTAGAGGACATTTTTAAACTACAGAGAATGGTATTGGCAGACGTGTGAATGGCTAGCACTTTGACAGAGAAGTGAAGAGCACCTGCTAATGAAGTTTTTTTAAAAATTAGGCCACTATCTCTTGTATATCAAAAGTGCTTGGCATTCAGAATTTTGCCTGTGGTATTCTCTAATGCGTAAATTGGACACTTTAGAGGACATTTTTAAACTACAGAGAATGGTATTGGCAGACGTGTGAATGGCTATCACTTTTTGACAGAGAAGTGAAGAGCACCTGCTAATCAAGTTTTTTTCAAAAACTTTGGCACTATCTCTTGTATATCAAAAGTTCTTGGCATTCAGAATTTTGCCTGTGTTATTCTCTAATGTGTAATTGGACATTTTTAAGAACATTTTTAAACTACAGAGAATGGTATTGGCAGACGTGAGAATGGCTAGCATTTTTGACAAAGAAGTGGAGCGCACCTGCTAATCCATTTTTTTGAAAAATTAGGCCACTATCTCTTGTATATCAAAAGTGCTTGGCATTCAGAATTTTGCCTGTGGTATTCTCTAATGTGTAATTGGACAGTTTTAAGAACATGTTTAAACTACAGAGAATGGTATTGCAGACGTGTGAATGGCTAGCACTTTTGACAAAGAAGTGAAGAGCACCTGCTAATCAAGTTTTTTTTCCAAAACTAGGGCACTATCTCTTTTATATCAAAAGTTCTTGGCATTCAGAATTTTGCCTTTGGTATTCTCTAATGTGTAATTGGACAGTTTTAAGAACATGTTTAAACTACAGAGAATGGTATTGGCAGACGTGTGAATGGCTATCACTTTTGACAGAGACGTGAAGAGCACCTGCTAATGAAGTTTTTTTCAAAAATTAGGCTAATATCTCTTGTAGATCAAAAGTTCTTGGCATTCAGAATTTTGCCTGTGTTATTCTCTAATGCGTAATTGGACATTTTTAAGAACATTTTTAAACTACAGAGAATGGTATTGGCAGACGTGAGAATGGCTAGCACTTTTGACAAAGAAGTGAAGAGCACCTGCTATTCCATTTTTGTTTGAAAAATTAGGCCACTATCTCTTGTATATCAAAAGTGCTTGGCATTCAGAATTTTGCCTGTGGTATTCTCTAATGCGTAAATTGGACACTTTAGAGGACATTTTTAAACTACAGAGAATGGTATTGGCAGACATGTGAATGGCTATAACTTTTGACAGAGAAGTGAAGAGCACATGCTAATGAAGTTTTTTTTAAAAATTAGGCCACTATCTCTTTTATATCAAAAGTGCTTGGCATTCAGAAATTTGCCTGTGGTATTCTCTAATGCGTAAATTGGACACTTTAGAGGACATTTTTAAACTACAGAGAATGGTATTGGCAGACGTGTGAATGGCTATCACTTTTGACAGAGAAGTGAAGAGCACCTGCTAATCAAGTTTTTTTCAAAAACTTTGGCACTATCTCTTGTATATCAAAATTGCTTGGCATTCAGAATTTTGCCTGTGGTATTCTCTAATGCGTAAATTGGACACTTTAGAGGACATTTTTAAACTACAGAGAATGGTATTGGCAGACGTGTGAATGGCTATCACTTTTGACAGAGAAGTGAAGAGCACCTGCTAATCAAGTTTTTTTTCAAAAACTTTGGCACTATCTCTTGTATATCAAAATTGCTTGGCATTCAGAATTTTGCCTGTGGTATTCTCTAATGCGTAAATTGGACACTTTAGAGGACATTTTTAAACTACAGAGAATGGTATTGGCAGACGTGTGAATGGCTAGCACTTTTGACAGAGAAGTGAAGAGCACCTGCTAATGAAGTTTTTTTTAAAAATTAGGCCACTATCTCTTGTATATCAAAAGTGCTTGGCATTCAGAATTTTGCCTGTGGTATTCTCTAATGCGTAAATTGGACACTTTAGAGGACATTTTTAAACTACAGAGAATGGTATTGGCAGACGTGTGAATGGCTATCACTTTTGACAGAGAAGTGAAGAGCACCTGCTAATCAAGTTTTTTTCAAAAACTTTGGCACTATCTCTTGTATATCAAAAGTTCTTGGCATTCAGAATTTTGCCTGTGTTATTCTCTAATGTGTAATTGGACATTTTTAAGAACATTTTTAAACTACAGAGAATGGTATTGGCAGACGTGAGAATGGCTAGCATTTTTGACAAAGAAGTGGAGCGCACCTGCTAATCCATTTTTTTGAAAAATTAGGCCACTATCTCTTGTATATCAAAAGTGCTTGGCATTCAGAATTTTGCCTGTGGTATTCTCTAATGTGTAATTGGACAGTTTTAAGAACATGTTTAAACTACAGAGAATGGTATTGCAGACGTGTGAATGGCTAGCACTTTTGACAAAGAAGTGAAGAGCACCTGCTAATCAAGTTTTTTTTCAAAAACTAGGGCACTATCTCTTTTATATCAAAAGTTCTTGGCATTCAGAATTTTGCCTTTGGTATTCTCTAATGTGTAATTGGACAGTTTTAAGAACATGTTTAAACTACAGAGAATGGTATTGGCAGACGTGTGAATGGCTATCACTTTTGACAGAGACGTGAAGAGCACCTGCTAATGAAGTTTTTTTCAAAAATTAGGCTAATATCTCTTGTAGATCAAAAGTTCTTGGCATTCAGAATTTTGCCTGTGTTATTCTCTAATGCGTAATTGGACATTTTTAAGAACATTTTTAAACTACAGAGAATGGTATTGGCAGACGTGAGAATGGCTAGCACTTTTGACAAAGAAGTGAAGAGCACCTGCTATTCCATTTTTTTTTGAAAAATTAGGCCACTATCTCTTGTATATCAAAAGTGCTTGGCATTCAGAATTTTGCCTGCGGTATTCTCTAATGCGTAAATTGGACACTTTAGAGGACATTTTTAAACTACAGAGAATGGTATTGGCAGACATGTGAATGGCTATAACTTTTGACAGAGAAGTGAAGAGCACATGCTAATGAAGTTTTTTTAAAAATTAGGCCACTATCTCTTTTATATCAAAGTTCTTGGCATTCAGAATTTTGCCTGTGGTATTCTATAATGCGTAAATTGGACACTTTAGAGGACATTTTTAAACTACAGAGAATGGTATTGGCAGACGTGTGAATGGCTAGCACTTTTGACAAAGAAGTGAAGAGCACATGCTAATGAAGTTTTTTTTAAAAATTAGGCCACTATCTCTTTTATATCAAAAGTTCTTGGCATTCAGAATTTTGCCTGTGGTATTCTATAATGCGTAAATTGGACACTTTAGAGGACATTTTTAAACTACAGAGAATGGTATTGGCAGACGTGTGAATGGCTATCACTTTTGACAGAGAAGTGAAGAGCACCTGCTAATCAAGTTTTTTTCAAAAATTAGGCTAATATCTCTTGTATATCAAAAGTTCTTGGCATTCAGAATTTTGCCTGTGTTATTCTCTAATGCGTAATTGGACATTTTTAAGAACATTTTTAAACTACAGAGAATGGTATTGGCAGACGTGAGAATGGCTAGCACTTTTGACAAAGAAGTGAAGCGCACCTGCTAATCCATTTTTTTGAAAAATTAGGCCACTATCTCTTGTATATCAAAATTTCTTGGCATTCAGAATTTTGCCTGTGGTATTCTCTAATGTGTAATTGGACAGTTTTAAGAACATGTTTAAACTACAGAGAATGGTATTGCAGACGTGTGAATGGCTAGCACTTTTGACAAAGAAGTGAAAAGCACCTGCTAATCAAGTTTTTTTCAAAAACTAGGGCACTATCTCTTTTATATCAAAAGTTCTTGGCATTCAGAATTTTGCCTTTGGTATTCTCTAATGTGTAATTGGACAGTTTTAAGAACATGTTTAAACTACAGAGAATGGTATTGGCAGACGTGTGAATGGCTATCACTTTTGACAGAGACGTGAAGAGCACCTGCTAATGAAGTTTTTTTCAAAAATTAGGCTAATATCTCTTGTAGATCAAAAGTTCTTGGCATTCAGAATTTTGCCTGTGTTATTCTCTAATGCGTAATTGGACATTTTTAAGAACATTTTTAAACTACAGAGAATGGTATTGGCAGACGTGAGAATGGCTAGCACTTTTGACAAAGAAGTGAAGAGCACCTGCTATTCCATTTTTGTTTGAAAAATTAGGCCACTATCTCTTGTATATCAAAAGTGCTTGGCATTCAGAATTTTGCCTGTGGTATTCTCTAATGCGTAAATTGGACACTTTAGAGGACATTTTTAAACTACAGAGAATGGTATTGGCAGACATGTGAATGGCTATAACTTTTGACAGAGAAGTGAAGAGCACATGCTAATGAAGTTTTTTTTAAAAATTAGGCCACTATCTCTTTTATATCAAAAGTGCTTGGCATTCAGAAATTTGCCTGTGGTATTCTCTAATGCGTAAATTGGACACTTTAGAGGACATTTTTAAACTACAGAGAATGGTATTGGCAGACGTGTGAATGGCTATCACTTTTGACAGAGAAGTGAAGAGCACCTGCTAATCAAGTTTTTTTCAAAAACTTTGGCACTATCTCTTGTATATCAAAATTGCTTGGCATTCAGAATTTTGCCTGTGGTATTCTCTAATGCGTAAATTGGACACTTTAGAGGACATTTTTAAACTACAGAGAATGGTATTGGCAGACGTGTGAATGGCTATCACTTTTGACAGAGAAGTGAAGAGCACCTGCTAATCAAGTTTTTTCAAAAACTTTGGCACTATCTCTTGTATATCAAAATTGCTTGGCATTCAGAATTTTGCCTGTGGTATTCTCTAATGCGTAAATTGGACACTTTAGAGGACATTTTTAAACTACAGAGAATGGTATTGGCAGACGTGTGAATGGCTAGCACTTTTGACAGAGAAGTGAAGAGCACCTGCTAATGAAGTTTTTTTTAAAAATTAGGCCACTATCTCTTGTATATCAAAAGTGCTTGGCATTCAGAATTTTGCCTGTGGTATTCTCTAATGCGTAAATTGGACACTTTAGAGGACATTCTTAAACTACAGAGAATGGTATTGGCAGACGTGTGAATGGCTATCACTTTTGACAGAGAAGTGAAGAGCACCTGCTAATCAAGTTTTTTTCAAAAACTTTGGCACTATCTCTTGTATATCAAAAGTTCTTGGCATTCAGAATTTTGCCTGTGTTATTCTCTAATGTGTAATTGGACATTTTTAAGAACATTTTTAAACTACAGAGAATGGTATTGGCAGACGTGAGAATGGCTAGCATTTTTGACAAAGAAGTGGAGCGCACCTGCTAATCCATTTTTTTGAAAAATTAGGCCACTATCTCTTGTATATCAAAAGTGCTTGGCATTCAGAATTTTGCCTGTGGTATTCTCTAATGTGTAATTGGACAGTTTTAAGAACATGTTTAAACTACAGAGAATGGTATTGCAGACGTGTGAATGGCTAGCACTTTTTGACAAAGAAGTGAAGAGCACCTGCTAATCAAGTTTTTTCAAAAACTAGGCACTATCTCTTTTATATCAAAAGTTCTTGGCATTCAGAATTTTGCCTTTGGTATTCTCTAATGTGTAATTGGACAGTTTTAAGAACATGTTTAAACTACAGAGAATGGTATTGGCAGACGTGTGAATGGCTATCACTTTTGACAAAGACGTGAAGAGCACCTGCTAATGAAGTTTTTTTCAAAAATTAGGCTAATATCTCTTGTAGATCAAAAGTTCTTGGCATTCAGAATTTTGCCTGTGTTATTCTCTAATGCGTAATTGGACATTTTTAAGAACATTTTTAAACTACAGAGAATGGTATTGGCAGACGTGAGAATGGCTAGCACTTTTGACAAAGAAGTGAAGAGCACCTGCTATTCCATTTTTTTTTGAAAAATTAGGCCACTATCTCTTGTATATCAAAAGTGCTTGGCATTCAGAATTTTGCCTGTGGTATTCTCTAATGCGTAAATTGGACACTTTAGAGGACATTTTTAAACTACAGAGAATGGTATTGGCAGACATGTGAATGGCTATAACTTTTGACAGAGAAGTGAAGAGCACATGCTAATGAAGTTTTTTTTAAAAATTAGGCCACTATCTCTTTTATATCAAAAGTTCTTGGCATTCAGAATTTTGCCTGTGGTATTCTATAATGCGTAAATTGGACACTTTAGAGGACATTTTTAAACTACAGAGAATGGTATTGGCAGACGTGTGAATGGCTAGCACTTTTGACAAAGAAGTGAAGAGCACATGCTAATGAAGTTTTTTTTAAAAATTAGGCCACTATCTCTTTTATATCAAAAGTTCTTGGCATTCAGAATTTTGCCTGTGGTATTCTATAATGCGTAAATTGGACACTTTAGAGGACATTTTTAAACTACAGAGAATGGTATTGGCAGACGTGTGAATGGCTATCACTTTTGACAGAGAAGTGAAGAGCACCTGCTAATCAAGTTTTTTTCAAAAATTAGGCTAATATCTCTTGTATATCAAAAGTTCTTGGCATTCAGAATTTTGCCTGTGTTATTCTCTAATGCGTAATTGGACATTTTTAAGAACATTTTTAAACTACAGAGAATGGTATTGGCAGACGTGAGAATGGCTAGCACTTTTGACAAAGAAGTGAAGCGCACCTGCTAATCCATTTTTTGAAAAATTAGGCCACTATCTCTTGTATATCAAAATTTCTTGGCATTCAGAATTTTGCCTGTGGTATTCTCTAATGTGTAATTGGACAGTTTTAAGAACATGTTTAAACTACAGAGAATGGTATTGCAGACGTGTGAATGGCTAGCACTTTTGACAAAGAAGTGAAAAGCACACCTGCTAATCAAGTTTTTTCAAAAACTAGGGCACTATCTCTTTTATATCAAAAGTTCTTGGCATTCAGAATTTTGCCTTTGGTATTCTCTAATGTGTAATTGGACAGTTTTAAGAACATGTTTAAACTACAGAGAATGGTATTGGCAGACGTGTGAATGGCTATCACTTTTGACAGAGACGTGAAGAGCACCTGCTAATGAAGTTTTTTTCAAAAATTAGGCTAATATCTCTTGTAGATCAAAAGTTCTTGGCATTCAGAATTTTGCCTGTGTTATTCTCTAATGCGTAATTGGACATTTTTAAGAACATTTTTAAACTACAGAGAATGGTATTGGCAGACGTGAGAATGGCTAGCACTTTTGACAAAGAAGTGAAGAGCACCTGCTATTCCCTTTTTTTTTGAAAAATTAGGCCACTATCTCTTGTATATCAAAAGTGCTTGGCATTCAGAATTTTGCCTGTGGTATTCTCTAATGTGTAATTGGACAGTTTTAAGAACATGTTTAAACTACAGAGAATGGTATTGCAGACGTGTGAATGGCTAGCACTTTTGACAAAGAAGTGAAAAGCACCTGCTAATCAAGTTTTTTTCAAAAACTAGGGCACTATCTCTTTTATATCAAAAGTGCTTGGCATTCAGAATTTTGCCTGTGGTATTCTCTAATGCGTAAATTGGACACTTTAGAGGACATTTTTAAACTACAGAGAATGGTATTGGCAGACGTGTGAATGGCTAGCACTTTTGACAGAGAAGTGAAGAGCACCTGCTAATCAAGTTTTTTCAAAAATTAGGCTATTATCTCTTGTAGATCAAAAGTTCTTGGCATTCAGAATTTTGCCTGTGGTATTCTCTAATGTGTAAATTGGACATTTTAAAGGACATTTTTAAACTACAGAGAATAGTATTGGCAACATTACTTATGGGGATGAACAATTGTGCCAGTTTTCATCCCAATCTGAGATGG
This sequence comes from Metaphire vulgaris, assembly GCA_018105865.1. NCBI lineage: Eukaryota > Metazoa > Annelida > Clitellata > Crassiclitellata > Megascolecidae > Metaphire > Metaphire vulgaris. The sequence goes on from CM030834.1 coordinate 15,481,809, forward strand.
TGACGTCCGATTTTATTCAAAAGCGTGTTGATTTGATGCGGAATTACCGTTTTCTTATTTTAGTATCGGAGGAAAAGTGAAATGAAATGATAATATTCATATCTGTACACTCTATAAGCACAATTATTACTAAGTATTGTTTATTTGGTACTGTATCGATTGTCATTTGTCTACGTACTGCAGCTCAAGCGGAATTTTTTTTACAAATTATCAAGAAAATTTATGGTGCCAAATTGCATGGTAAGAGATGAAAAAAGTGTGCATCCTTTGAGGAAATTGTTCAGGGCCATGTACCCTATAACTGTGCCAAGTGGCATGCTTTTATCCAGAAGTGAACGATTCTTGGCTTTCAGTGGCGTATTTACCATTGGGCCATTTGGGCCATGGCCCCTTTTTGGTCTTACCCTGACAAGCAAAAAAAAAGTCGTCAACTTTTTTCCAAAGTTGTAACTTGTCAGGTCGAAAGTGTCTGGCCCCCCTTACCAAAATTCTAAATACGCCACTGTTGGCTTTTATGGACTTTAGCCACTGAACTAGTTCAGTTGCGTCGTAAACTTTTCCACGCAGTAAATAACATATGACTCGAAAACATCGCTAAATGCTCGGAGGTCGTTCGTAGATGATGTGTGATATTTAAAAAAAAATAGAAATTTCAACCTTGACTTTCGTCAGCATCTTCTTTTCTTGACTCTGTAGGCAGTTGTTTTCCAAAATATCTTCCTTTTTCGTTCTTCCTCACCGACTTCTGTAAAAATCGATTTCTTACTTGGGTAAATTTGTTGCTGATAGAAGGGAAACGGTCGATTGTCTCATCTTGGTTTTCTTGACGACAGAAACACGGAGCACGAAGAGCAACGTCTGCCTGAGGTAGACAAATATGTTCTTAGCAGAAGAATAAAAGATGTAGACACGAGCAGTTAGGGCTAAACACCTGATCTACCGACCTACTTGATCTCTCTCCAAACGACTTTCACGGCCAGCGTCTCTATGTAGGCCTACTGTATGCATGGGCGCCCGCACATTAGGGCAAGCATGGGCACTTGTCTCCCTAGAAAATGCAAATACCAACATTTCACATTGAAATTTGAAAGCTTTGCTCAGTGGCGTAGCAATATGCTCGAGGGCCCTTGGCGAAAAACGGACAGGGGCCCTTTCCAGAGACGACCTGACAAGTTTGCGAAAATGTTGACGACCTTTTTTGTTTGCTTGTCGGTCTTTTTTCCTTTTTTCGATCTGACAACTTTACAACTTTGCGGAAATTTTTTTGGGGCTCGGGTCGGGGGCCCTTTGCAGGTCAGGGGCCCTTGGCATTTGGCCAGGTTGTCCATATGGCTGCTACGCCTCTGGCCTTGCTAAAATATTAACCGTGACCATTGTGTTCAAAAGTGTTTTGACCCCTCCTGAAAAATTTCTGTGGGCACCCACGACCACATGTACGCAGGGTGCGATTTGTGACCTGGAGCAGTGGGGGAATATGTCGAGCTTGGGGGTGTCGTTGTTGAAAACTGTAGCAGTGGGGGTGTAGTGGTGGGGATGTAGCAGTAGGGGTGCAGGCAGTTGGGCAGTGGGGGGAAGATTCCTCCCCCCGCAAATCGCGCACTGACTGTACGCCTGTTTAAATAATTTGACGCAAATAATTAAAATTAATGTCTCGAATAAAGAGAGAGAGAGAGAGAGAGAGAGAGAGAGAGAGAGAGAGAGAGAGAGAGAGAGATAGCTTGGCAAGACTAATTCACTAGGACTAAGGTTACCTTAACTAGACTAGACGCTTCGTCTTCATCTAAGGCGTCACTTATTGTACGATCGCACATGTAAGTTCCCTTGACACATTTAACTCTGACGGCATTTGGAAGACGACTAGCATCCGAAGATGCTCTGAGTTCCGCCTGATCGTCCGATGCATTGGAAGCAGCGAGTGGATCATCGAGACAGGAATAGAATTCGTTGATATTCTTTCGTAGCCAAAAGTATCTTCCGGGTATGCAGTCTAAAAAACACAAAGTCAGGCAGAGAGGTTTCACTGCAAATCCAGTCGGCGCTGCTGAATTATGCTACTCGAATTATAATCCATCAAATTTAGAGACTCTGAAGGCAGTGGCGGCTCCACAGGGGGCCGGGGGCCCGTGCCTCCTATTGAGTGTCTGCCCCCCTAGTGGCCCCCTGTTAGAAGCCTATACTTAATGCTACGTGTACATAACAACAAATGGTTGGCCCCCCCTGATTAGAAGTTGCCACCCCAACGGCCCCTAACTTACCAAATCCTGGAGCCGCCACTGTCTGAAGGTAGAATAATTCTACGCCGTTGAAATCCAATCTTTCATGAATGACAAAGAACTAGTGCACCAAAATGCAGGGTTAATTCGCCGCCGCTGCGTCTCGTGACAAAGAAAACAAATATTATGAAGTTTAAGTCAAAATTTCATGATTGGACAAGTCACCCAAACTCTTTAATTCACTCTAAAAATTAAGCAGCAGCTTTATGTTAGTCCACCGCGCACCGCACATGCAGGCCTGCGAACAATATTATTGCTCCCCTAAGCTCTTGAGTGACTGAATAACCTTCTACCTTGGCCTTCTACGGGCCTAAATGCTGTCGAATGCCTGAATTACCTTCTATAAATGCTGTTCCCGAGGATGGCTCCGTATGTTCCGGCTGCGGTGTCAAAGCTGGTAGATGACATATGCCAATCGATACAAAGAAGATGATTGACATTTCTGCCAAAATATTTTTCATATCTTTACCCAAACTCGATCGAATTAAACGTCTATTTTACCAGTAACGTTATTGTCAACTGATTTCTTTATTAATGTTGTTTCTTTTTCAACGTTTAGTGCAGCATACACTGGTCATGACTTCTTAACGGAGAGAGAGACACGCTGACACGAAACTGTGCGAGTCCTCGAGATTTTTTTAAAACTCTGTTGACAATTTAACATTAAATTTGTGAACGAGAGTGAGACAGAACTCAATTGAGATTGAGCTGCTACCGTCTGCTCACTTCCATTGTGTTAACCTTGAATTGAATGTGGCGCGTTCTTTTTGCCGCCGGCGCCAATTGTTCAGCTGCGCTGTAATGAAACGACAGATCGGTTGTAGCATTTAGTGCAAACTGACAAAATCGAATAGCTCATCTACGGTACCTTTTAATAATTATAAGTGTAAAATACGTTAAATTTTGCGGTAAGATAGCATTGCGGTATTAATACAAATATTTAGTATTATGTAACGTCACATTTCTGGAAACCACTTCCGTCGTCACACATCGTCACAAATGTTTGAAACCCCCCCTAAGCGCGTGACGTCCTTTATAGATGGCCCCTTGAATAATTGTCTTCCAAGTTTTCAGCCCATTAGAAAGTTCTCTTGCCGTATTTAATCAGGCGCTATACAAATGACAATGACTATCCTAGTATTGAATAGACGATCATAACACCATCCTCGCAATCAATGGGCCAATAAAGAACTTTTTCATAATAGCGCTCTCTAAAAGTACACTCGCAGGTCAGCAATTACTCACTCAAGTTCCTTTAGGTCGGAACACTTCGTACAACACTTTTGGAGATTAGATGGCTTATTGTGCAAGATGGAAGAAAATCACTAATTAAAGGACTTTAAATCAAAAAATGTTTGCCGCTGAACAAACTGTTGCAAAGTGTTGGTTCTAAATCCGCCACTTTTAACCCCTTAACTGGGGACCCCGGATATATCCATCCATTTTACATTGAGTTACAGTTAAATACCCAGTTACGGGGTTAACCATCGAAAATAGTCAAAGGGCGATGGCTAATCGCTGATGCATGATATGGCGGCAGTGGCGATAATAATGATGATGACGACGACGATGGTGATGATGATGACGAGGAGGAGGAATAGGTGGAGGATGGTGATCAAGCAGAGGCCTTGAGGCGATTGGCAAACATCGATCGCGTGCATCCACCGCTGTCACATATAGGAATGAATTCGCCCGCAAGAAAAACACACCAGTCAATACAATCAGACAGAAATCACCGTCTGCCAGTCAGTTGCCAAGGCAGCTACGTACTTGTCAGTCATCAGACAACAGTTGATTTAGGTCACGTGAGTAGCCTGCCTTTCGCGGAACTATCATAGAAAATATCGAATTGTTAGTAATTTTTACCTGAGTGATTCACATATGAAAACTATAGTGTTTTACTGTAGCATTTAATACGATACTGTAGAGCGCATGTGAAGTTAGCAATCCATCATCACTCGGTATTCCATCCCAGAGGCTAACTGACGATGGCCTTGTTACAGCATCTGAATCATTTTACCATTTGGAGTTACAACTAACGCCTGCCAATGATGCAGAGGCCGGAGGTGGAGGGGGAGGGGGTGATCACCACGGTCGCCGTGAACCCTTACAGTATAAGTACTTCGATTCGAATGATGAACGTTGCATATGACTAGATTCATCTCCGAATCAAGCAACACGCTCCTTCTTCAGTCGACGCGATGGAATTCGGTGGAAAGACTTCGTCCGGCTTGAAAGCCGTTCCGGTGCTTCTACTTCTGCTGTGCGTTCTTGTCGACATGTCATCAGGTCAGTTCAACTAGGACGAGTATAGGCTACTGATAAGCAGTGTTTAATCTAGACTCTGGACTCCGGGGTGAAACTGACAAGGCCGGGGGAAAGCTAGGGGGCTGCTGTTAGTTGATGTAGTATGCCAACATTTTCGGGTGAATTTGAAATTTCCGGGGAATTTGACATTTCCGGGAGAAAACGGCAAGTTTCCCCCTTGGAAACGGCCTAGATTAAACCCTGCTAAGAGTAGGCATAATCGACCAATCGTCAAAAGTAATATGCCTATTAGGCCTATTAAATCTGCTAGTACTAATAAATGGGGCCTACCCACAGTATATTCCATCACTCTATGATATTTTGCCAAAAAATTGCAATAAACTTTTGAAACGTTTTATGCTAATCGTGAGAATACAAGACAAATGAATATGCTGGACACGGCACTATCTAGGCTAAAGATTCTAAACATTTATTCAGATTTGCCTACTTTCCTCAAATGCAGTCTAATTGTCTAATTATTAGCCTAGTGTGCAACAGAGTATGATTTGTCGGATCTAATTGTCAGATGAAATCATGAAATTGTATGTCGGTCTGCATGCTTTTCAAAAGGGCGTTCGTTAATACGTAGAAGCAAAAGGCAAGCGCCGGATCCAGTCGAAACGGTAAGAACAATTTTAATTTTTTACGCAAATATACAATATTCGATTTAAAGCCTTGTTAATTCGATGAGCCAAGTCATTAAAAACTCGCCGAAAGAGGGCTAGTGGGTTATTTAGCCATCTTAGTCATCGCTTAAAAGCAATAACGCCGCAATTAATTTAACAAATCGCAACAGAGAGGCCTACAACGTCAATAGGCCCACACGTGAATTACAATAATCCTAAACAAAATAAGTTTGATACTTATAGAGGCTAAAGGAGAATGTCGTGACTCGTGGACGTTTTTAGTTGCTACACTGTAGATGATGGCGCATAATTAGTTTAAATAAATTAAGTTGCAGTGTCGATAATAAAACGACTTCGATTTTGACAAAATAGGCCCATGTTGCAGGTCATATCAACAGTTCTGAAGTTATAGTCTTTTGGCCAATTTTTGGCAGTTTGTAGCAATTTTTGGCCAATTTTGGCAATTTTTTGACCAATTTGCTGTGGCAATTTTGGCGATTTTTTGCTCATTTCACATTTATTTATTTAATACATAATACATTAGTTCTTCATTTCCTTGGGGGCGCCCCCCAAATGACGCCTCTGCTTATAATTTCAGGATCTAATAGCCTACTGGGTCTATCTGATGACGAATGCTTGTCCTAAGTCACGTGGTTTCTTTTCTAGCAAGCCTGTCCGTCGATTGACTGCGAAGACGTAGAGCGATCGCTAAAGTGTCCGGCAGAGGACAGGATCAACTCCAGCTTCAAGATCAACGACAACGACTGCTCCGGTTGTCGAACATGCGATCCGTCGAAGACCGCCACCAACCAGGTCCAGTGACGGAACGATGTCGATTCAAAAACACCCCCTTATTAGAAACTAACGACATAGTTTGCCTACTCGAAATTTCGCTATTGACTCTTAAAAACATCGAATTCACTTATTTCGGCAGTGCTTTCTTATTTCATTTTTCACGGCCTGCCTTGCTGCTTTCCCACAGATCTTCTGGAATTGACCTTGCCCGGCTGGCCGCTTTTCTTCGGCTAAGCCTATTTCAACGATAGATTAAGCGCTTAGGTATAAGCAGCTACCACGATACCGTACTTACTTATTGTATGCTTGTTTAGTGGTCTATATAGGTCTAGAGACAGACCTTTGTTAGCTGTGAACGACACCGAAATAAACCTGTAAGAACTAACTGCATGTATTGTTATAACTATTTAAGGCACTAAATGTGATAACAACACAGCGTCGTCAAAGTTAAGCTATAGGACAGGGTTCTCCAGAGTACGGCCCGCGGACCGGATACGGCCCGCCAAGGCCTACAATCCGGCCCGCTGCAAGAAATGAAACACGCAGGCAAATCCATTATAGGAATCTCATTTTTCGCCGTCTATGATGCATAGACTTTAATTATAACCTGCTTCAACGTTCAGCCAAGAAAGAAGAATGTTTAAAGATCAAGGGTTGTGGACAAATGGAACAGCTTGGACAAGGTGGCAGTAGAAACAGTAAACGGATTCAAAGGTTATCTGGGGACTGAGATAGCTAGGTTACTGAACGTAATGGTTTTCGCATAGGCTAACTTAGCCTCCTAAATCACTTCAAATCACATTATTATTATTAAATCCATCTTAATAACCTCATATCACACAAAGCAATATTCTACATTGGCATAGCAGAGTTTGACTGGAGAAGATTTACATTAAAGGACACATTTGTGGCAACTTTTTTCAAGAATTTTTTGAAACATTCTACACTGTCATGCTGTAATTACATACAGTATTTGTACTTCTTCCAGTTTTAATAAAAAACATAATTTACATATACCTTTATAAGACAACTTTATAGCATAACTGAATTAAATACAAGTTCAAATAAAAACACTTTTATAAGATCATAAATTTACAGATACACAGGGACGTCATTTAGGGGGGGGGCAGGGGGGGCATTTGCCCCCTGATTTTGAGGGAAAAAATTTTTTTTTACCAATGTTTGTGTAATTTAGATTTTACACGCCCTAAAGGAGTGCTTGATGATGTCGAGTAATTTGAAGTAACTACTTTAACTAACCGTGAAAATTGGCTGACAAGCAAAAAAAAAAAAGGTCAGCTTTTTCGTAAACTTGTAACTTGTCAGGTCGAAAGTGTTTTGCCCCCCCCCCTGAAAAACAGTGAAATGACGTCTCTGCAGATACACGTCTATTTCTGATAGAAGGAATTTTGTGATTGACAGGAAACACTACAGACAAAAAACTACAGTAAAGATTGGAATGCAAAATGCATATGAAGAAATGATACACTATATCAGAAGATACTGAAAACACACAAATCAAGTAAATCCTTTGCAACCATAAAATCCACAGAGTTGCTTAAACATAGTAAAAATTTGCAAGCTGAAAGCAAACATTACCGACTAAATATTAACACAAAAGAAGCAATGCAAAAACATGTACACCTAATAAGAGATTTAACAAGTCATAGTTTCATTTAAACACGATCACACGAATCATTCATAATTTAAGACTTTAAAACCAGCATAGCTTGATCTGAAGACATTAGCATTGCAGGTACCATGTAGGTTTCTTTTTCAGCACGTTCCATCAAATATAAAAATGCATCTGCAACCCACTACAGGTGCACATATTAAGTTAATAGCCCAATTAATTAACAAGCCCACAGCACCAAGCATGATCAATTCCAAAAGAAGCACGAAACAACAAATAATGACTACAGCAGGAGTACCGGTACTCAAACTTTTCTGAAGCCAGTCCACATTCTGCATTGCATCATTCGCGAGACTCCATTAGTTACAAGGGAAGTCCTATTATTCCTATGTCTACCAGTGGCGGCTCTAGGATTTGGCAAGTGGGGGGGGGGCATTGGGGGCAACTTCTAATCATGGGGGCCAACCATTTGTTGTTTAATGTATGTAGCATTAAGTATAGGGTCCCAACTGGGAGGGCCAGGCAGTCAATAGGGGGGGCATGGGCCTCCCTGGCCCCCCGGTGGAGCCGCCACTGATGTCTACTACAGCGCAGTAGGCAACTATGAGTAACTAAGGGTCCTCTTAGTAGACTGTTGTAAGCGAACCAAGGCAACAGATACAAATTACAAATCCCAAAATGCAAATAATAAATTTTAGACTTTACATTTTAGACTTTACAATAACATATTGGCAATACCTCATCTGAAAAATTGTTGTCAGGTCATTAGGTTTTGTAGCAGGGTCTGGGGTGGAGATCCAGTTGCAGACATTTTTAATAATATTAGAAATAGACAGTGAGTTCTGGTACATATTTTAAAGACTTTACCGTTAACTAGTATTTATTTCTGAGTGACAAAAAGCTGTCATAAAGCAGGAACAGCACGAAGACAGAAACGGACATCAACTTATGATTACAATAAAAACAGTAAGTAAGTAAGCTAATATAAATATTTATAATAACAGCTGGATTATAAGTGGCTAAGTGGGGGTTTTCCTGTGTTGAAAGCCACTAAATTTCATGTTCAAATTTTGTGGACATATATTCAAAGAGCTGCGGTGGTCCACAAGAACCATCCTTGCGGTCAGGACAGGACTGTGGGCCACGGTTTGAGTAACCCCGGGACAACAGCATAATTTGAATTTATGTAGAGCCATCATAATAGGTACAATGAATATACAGAAGTGCATTGAGAGCAGCATTAGTGTGCGCCTCATCCATAGTTAGTCCCGTTCCATGGCATACCACAACAGGAACGATCGACAACTGGACAATGCACTGGCACCAACCTCAAATAACAACACAAAGAATGTATATAAGAGACAGTAGCTATAACCATTTTGAATGCAACGCAACAAAGCAAAGTATAGCACCTCTTCTATAGAAGCACTACGAAGCGCTGCCACCACAATTACTCTGAATGGGAATTAGGGACCGTCCATATAGTACATATGCAAAAAAGGCATATTTTATGGTCGGCCCCTTAGGGTGATTTTAAAGCATTTCAGGAAGAATGGCATGGAGGTTTTAGCTGCAAGCATGCACATGGCCACATAAAATACATACCAGACGATTTTACCATCGCATGCAAAGCCTCACTGTTGAAATATTGAAGTGTGCGCCAGCAGAATGTGGCGTAGGTCTTGAATGGTGAAGCATAGATAGGTCTGACCATTGATACAGCCGAGTGGATGGAGTAGCTCAGGTGGGCAAGATGATGCCCTCCCATTCAGAGCACAACTGCTTGTAAGAAACAGAACTGGACCATACTGGGCAAGGGAGCTAATGCAAAACATTTGTCATATGATCACTTATGTGGTTATGTCTCCTTGTCCCAGTATGGGCCCTAGATGCCAAACACAGAACCCAAAAATCTTTGGAAAACAACATGAAATTATCCTTTAAAATAGCATCGTGCTTCTAGAAACGAACTGAGTTTCAAATGATATCCAATAATGCCAAATATAAAGCCACTACCGGTGTACGTTGACTCAAGTAAGTCAACATAAGTGACTTCAAATTTGGATTCGTCTGCCAATTCTTGTAACATATTGTGATATGTTGGAACCGAATGCGACGAGACAGCGCAGTGGATACCATTTGATTCGCCACAGTATGACTTTTTTTGTAGCTCTTGATATGCTGATTTCATGTCACCCTGCAAATAAAAAGATTATTTCCTCAATAAAATAATTAACCAATATTTTACTTACTTATTTGGCCCAAACTGAAATTTTGGCTTTATATGATCCGGAATTGGATGCATCGAAACTCGGATACAGAATATAAAACTATTTTTCACAGTCCCTTGAACTTCGATATAGCAGGGTTCCACTGTATATAGCCAGCAAAATTGCTCCAAACCACAAGATAAGAATCTAATAGTATTCAAATTTTCTTCAGCAGACCCATAGTCAGGCCAGTCCCATGTTTTCCGCATAAATGACGATCCCACGAATCGGGGTCAGGGTCATGGCAAAACCACTGTTAATACCAACAAATGAAACCCTATGTAATGTAATAACCAAAACTATTCAAAAATGCACTGTTGTTATACCATCCAGTTGAGCAAAATGACTAGCTCATTTTATAGAACTGCACACTCTATGATAAAGATTTTTACCACCATATTATTTAGTTTTGAATTACAATTTAAGAGTAATTCGCTGATGCACTGTCCGTGACTCATTTAATATCATAAAGTAAAGAAAAGTAAAGTAAAGTAAAGAAATGCTGATGCACAATTTTTAAAAAATTATTTAAAACAAACGATGAACATACAATTCTAAATTCATCCTTTAGACTCTTCAGCGCCTCATCGAACTTTGTAGTCAAATCATCAACCTTCAACTGGTTCAACATCGCACTTGCTGCCTCACGTTTGGCTATTTTCTTTGATTTGCCATTGCCTAATAGCAGAACACTAGTTTTACTTGGTTAACTATTTTTTAAATTTCTATACTGATTAAAACTAAAGAATTTTTAAAATTCAAGTAGTAGTTGGACAGCTTACTTGCTGAATCAAGAATAAAAATTACCTCCTGTATGGTATTAAACAGACAATAAATGGTAGTCTTTATTGTAAAGAATCATGGTTATACAAGAAAGAAAATCAAGTCTAATTCTATGTACATTAATCAACCTAGTGCCAAATACTAAGTAATAGGTGAATTACTGAATCTATCAAATTAAAGCCAAAACCCAAAAAGTTTATTAAAGAAAATCTGAAAATGTTCTAGTAAAGTTTCTTGCATTTTAGACCATCATTGGTCTCAAAAAACTAATTTTCAAATGTATTCTTAATCTGTAAAAAAACTAACAATACTCTGGCAAGTACAAGTACTGAAGTGCAAGTGCTCAATACTGATATGTGATTTACATGCTGTCAAGATAATGATATTTGGTACAGCTGTGCCAAATTTTTTCTACTTCCAACATTTACCAGGTTTCAGCCAGACGCATGAAACAACATTTAGAGAGAAATTATGATATAATACCATCAAAGTTATATATAAAAAGACATGACAACCTGTGTCCACCATGTGTAACAGTCGAACGGTACATGTAAACGAGGGAACCTCTGGTGGGCCAGGACTCATATCAAATTCATATGTTGGCAAAGGAAGACGGTTCTTTTGCGTCATTTCTTGCAGTTCACTTACTGGATTAATCGGATGACCAGTACCGAGGCTTTCTCTATCAGAAATGCTATCACAAAAATATCAACTGACAAATGAAATATAACTATGGTTCTCAAGAAATTCAAAGCTATGTTACGATTTGATTTTTTTTTCATAATGCAAGCATTATGTAAAGCTCATTTGCAAACATTAAAGCATCTTAAACTATAGTAAAAGCTAAAAGTCACTCCGTGGCTCATCACCAATAAGTGAATGACACCTCAGTAAAATGTTCAGCACATGAAGAAAGAAATAACCTAAAAGTTTCTTCCATGAAATAGAATGAAAAGAAAGCAGTCAACAAATATTAGTCAACAAAACATCTAAGCAAATGTCAAGTTCTGCTCTGTTTAGCCTCCAGCCTCATTAAATGAGCAAGGATCCAATTCAATAAATTGAAAGCAGAACTATATTAAACTCGGATATCTGCTACATCTCTGTTTAGCTTCTTTATATTGAAACGGAAATCTGACCAACTCAAAGGTTTCCAGAAAATGTCACCAATGCTATATTTATAAGAGATTATACAGGCATAAAGCAATTCACGGCTTTAAAAATGCATGACTGACAATGGAACTGACCTGAAAGTGGAATTGTTTTCATTGGGTGTTCCCAGCATAAGATTAACAGCCTCAAGTGCAGCTAAATGCTTTGCTTTCTTCTTTCTTGAACCTTCAAATGCAAGATTTTAAAGTAAATTAAATGAGACATGCATCATCAACATACCATCTTCAACAGCGCTTATCGGCTAACCGTGTTATAGTTAAAATTAGAATCAGGAACCAGGTCACGCGCACTGCTCATGCGTATGCAAATGTGGACAGTAAATGGTTGAATGCGAGCGGTATTTTAGAAAATATTAAATACTAAATTCATGCCGTTAACAATGCTCTGCACTTGAGCCAACTTTTTAATTCAACAACAAAATTGCCTTTGATATCACTACAATGAAATTTTGCTCCTGGTATGTCAGATTCTAACAGCTTTATTTTAAAAAACGCGCTGCTTGACGCCATGCAACCCTCATGTTCACTGGCTGCTCGCTGTCCACATTTGCATAAACCTGTGCGCACAGCTTTGACCTAATTATTATCGATAAGTGCTAATCTTCATGGGCAAAGTAAGAAAGGCAGTGTCAACCCCATAAATGTGATGGAAAGTAATTATATATATATCTAATTATTAAATCTAAACAAACATGATAGATTTCAATTAATTGAATATCTGTAATTTAATAAACTAAAATCAGGTAACATTCGGCAAATGGTTAAAATCTTTAGTCAACCTGAAATAAAATTTATTGAGGATGACTGCAATGGTATTGCTAACACGTATGACTTACTGTGTAACCTCAAAGATTTGTGGTATTATAGACAATAATTATAAAATCTATGTGATTAAAAGTGAAATGGAGCTCAAAACATTTTGCAGGTATTTCAATTCCATTTATTTTCTTTCTCCTAAGTCTAAAGTAATAAATTTAGGAGTAACATACCAATTGTTCTGCATCTAATAAAGGGTCATGTGACTCAAATATCTCACTGCACAGTGCACATCGAAAGCCTCATGAAAATAAATCTGCAAAATAAATCAGATCTACTCATTGAAATCACTCATAATACACAAACCAGATCCTCTTCCAATGTAATCTCCAGCAGTCACCTTTATTTCAAATATCTGTTGATGCACTGGACCAGAAGACCTTTCAAGTTCAAATACAGGAGTCAAACCTTTCTTAAGACAAAGCTCAAATAAGTATGTGATGGGTGATTTACCATCAAATGAAGACATCTAAAATAAAAAAATATATATATATACTTTTATGCCTTGGTAATTAGTTCCCAAAGGTCTTATGAGAAAAAATGTCCCGGTTGTTATTCCGATTCTGTAATCCCGGGACTGACGTAGTGGTATCTAACATATAGAGAATCGGCAAGTGGAGATAGATTACATAACTACGCTAACTCTACTATCCTAGTGCTATTAAGTTAAATCAAGTTACTAGTGCTCTAGTTACTGTATATACCGTATCTATGGTGAAGCAATTGCTGAAGTCACATGATGACATCACCATCTACTGTTACAGCTGGTGGATCATCACTTGACAAGAAGCTTATTAAAGCCATCAATGCAGAGATGTCCATATAGAGCACACTTGAAAGTGGGGCATGTGCTTGCAGACTGCAAATTCCTATTTGCTCACAGTACCGCCAACATCAGTTGAGGTCGAACATGCATTCTCTGCAGCCGGAATATTCAGCACAAAACAAACTGCGTTCCAGATTGAGCAATCAGATTCTATTATGGCGGAAAATGAAAGTAAATCGCTAATAAATTGCCAATCATACATCTAGCTAAAACCTTTTCCAAAATAACTTTCCAAATTCCCAAATTAAAATAATCTTTTCCAAAGATTTACTGCACTTCTAAGCAGCCTAATAAAGTCGTAACCTAAATCCTACCAGTATATTCTGCGCTATGCTGACTGTCTCGGAAGCTCATTTGGTAGAGCGCTAGCTCTGTCTTCCATGAGCCGCAAACCTGGGTTTGGTCTACGGGCACTCACAATATTATCTGCGTAACACTTTAGGCTGATGTCTAGTGCACTATATAATATGAAAGCGCTATACAAATTGAAGGTTTATTATTGTTTATATAGTATTATTATGTCTCAAACAAAACCAATTATCACACAATTTCCAGGGACCATTGAATTAAGTGTGTACGAATAAAATAGTCACCGTTAACCACGATCAATTTCCGATTAATATTTAATACAATTTCGTATAAATATTGATAATATTACTTAACCCTTGATTCCAAGTCTACTTGAGGCTTTAAAGCAAACACGATTACATATGTGGCATAGAGTCAAATTCTATGACGTAAACACGTATCTAGAGCTGTATTTGCTGCTAGCCTATACTACCTTTGCCATAAGCTACTAACCTACCTGGTACTACCTTTGTCATAATTTCATCGGGGGTCACTGATTCCACTGAAGGCTTTGACAGTTGTTGATAAAGAGGGGTTAGAAATTGTACTATTTTTTACATAATTAATGGACGTTCCCTTGTAATGGGGGAGGGCCCGGAGGGGTAGTTTAAAGTTTTTGACATAATTTTAGGGGATCACCGAAAGTTTGGCAGTTGTTAACAAGGGTATGGGTGGGTAAAATTGCCAACAAATTGTTGACGTAATTAATGGACAGCCCCATATCTTAACGTTTTTATGGCAAACATAGCTGAGATACTGTAAGACTATCATGCAGACTGTAGGTATATCAGTCCATGGCCATCTTGCTCCACTAATGAATCAATACTAGTGCTGTCACGGTTAACCGAATCGAAAGCACGGTGTTTCGGTTAAAACCGAACCGAAACCGCGGTTTTGACCATGCAAATTTGGACGGTTATTTTTCGTAGAGAATAGCAAATAGGCCTACAAATTATAGGCCTACAATGCATGATTATGCGTGACTTTAAGTCACGTAGGCCTACCTTATCTTCAGATAATCTTCTCAGGTAATGCAATTGCCAATAATTGCTATATAAAAGTAAATCTAGGCCTACATAAAATTTACATCACTTTCTCATCATAGGCATGTGCTGCTGATTCATCAATCATTATAGACATGACGCAAAAACGACGCTTTCTTTATTTTTAAAGCTTAAAAGCTGTGCATTATAGTGATGCTCAAAAAACCGAACCGAACCGAAACCGCGATTTTTCTGTTAAAACCGAACCGAAACCGACCGAAATTGCACGAGGTGAAACCGTATAACAGCTTTAATTAAATTCCCTAATCAATAGGCCTACATACATTTGAGTCTTGAAATTGCCAACATGTAGCCTATCTATCATCTATGTAGGCCTACATTTAAACTCTGGGGTGTTCACGATGACCAATCTAGGCGTCTATTGTAAATCATAGAAACGGACTCCAATGCTAGGCCTATAAGCTTAAAACCCATCCTTTTATATGCCATAAATTCCCATAATTAACCTAAAACTGAACTAATTCTTCGTGTGATCATCTTACGTGTGATCATCTTCGTGTGATCATCTCCCTCCCTATATGCAGTTTCAGAAATTCAGAGTCTTGATTTGTTTTCACGAAATATTTGTCCCGTTAGGCTAAATGGGGTCATCGAAAACATCTAGGCCCTTTCATATCGATGGTTTACCATATTTGTTCCGACGCGTTTTTGCGGCTATATTTTACACTGGAACACGGTTCGTTCTTGACAATGAAGAAATATTTGTTTCAAAATATCCTTCTGTCAAACCAGTGCGCATTTCTAGAAAAGGTGACGTAGGCTAGGCATATAGGCCTACTTAACGCATATTTATGTTCGATATGTTGGGCTAGTATATAGCCTACTGTATATGAGTAATGAATTGATTTTCGTAATTTTGACTGCTAAATATAAAAGCAGAAAGTAATAGTCTAATTATAGGCCTAATGCTCTTTAAAACTTTTCCGGAAGATATTTCAACAAACCAGTGTTTATTCTAAGCCTTCTCTGGGGGAATCCCCCCAAGTTTGAATCCCCTCCCCAAATTTTTGAAATTTTGGCAAGTAGTATGATCTCACCCAAAGTCTGTTACCTCCAAGAATTTAGACTCCCCAAAATGTCTAGGTGGCTAGAATAGCCATTGCAACAAACAGTTTGTGCGAACCGTAACCCGTAGGCATACTGAAGTCGACTCCATTGTATTTCTAGCCTGTCGGGAAATTCGGATCAACCAACAGGCCTGGTACTCGTAGACTGAAATGAACCAATAGACTTAAGGCCTACATTTAGACCTACTCGACCATTGCAAAGACAAACGACTGATCCGTTAAAATTTAGGCGCAGCATATACTTAAATTTTGGAAAGACCACATAGACCCATAGGTCCTACACATCCGTAGGTCCTATAAATTAGCTAAGTTTTCTAACAGACCTAAACAGTTCTGATAGCGATGGAATTCGATTTTCAATTTATATCTACATGTAGCTTATAGGCCTACATATGCGGAGTCATCCACACTAGTGTTGTATCCAGGCTCCGGAATAGGCGGGGGGGGGGGCATCGGCAACTTGTCAAGGAGTTCTTGGCACATCGATTCTGTTCCAATCATATCCTACTAACCCAACCAAATCCCCAAAAAATTTTAATAGCTTTGTACAAATCCAACAACGGATCCCTTTTATAATAAGGGGCCCGCGCCACCCCCATATCACTTTGGCTACGCCAGTGCCCCACACAACGCTTACGGTAATGCGTGAAAGGACTCATTAGCGTCGTCACGGGGGACAAATGGGGTCAACTGCCCCCCAACCTGCCCCCAGACCACCTACCAGATTCGCGCAAATCCGGTGAGAAAGTTTTTTGTGGAGGGTGTGTGGTGGGTTGGGGTAAGGAATCTGACACGCCAGGCCCCTTTTGCCCCCCCAACCCAAAATTCCTGGCGACGCCACTGATTTAAGGACTGATAGGCTATGAAGGTGTCATGTCGCAATTTAAAAACTGCCCGTTAATTAGAAGGTTTCAGAGTTTCCATGACGTACGCGACCCTGCGTCAGTTGGAGTTTTCTCACAGCTGTGGACTGTAACGCTGTTGGCGAAAGTTGGCTTTACGCTAGACCTTAGAATAGGAGGGTCGGCTATATCTTCACGTTCACATAATTTTGAGAACGTTCACGACGTGTAGGTGGAGAGAATTCCCTCGATTTAGGCTAGCGACAGAATTTGCATTCCTGCGGACAAAATGAAAGCGCCGTTATGACGATGCCAGGCGACTTTACGTAGTACACAAGGCTCAGAGACGTAGCGAGGGTATCCGGCGCCCACAGGGGCAAGGTGTACTGTTGGCGGCCTCAACTACTGACGAGCAAAATAGGGTCATCATTGCGTTCATTCGGCGCCCCTCAACTCTCTACGGCGCCCCTCTCTCCCTATCTCCCTATGCTCCTGACGAGCAAAAAAGGTCGTCGCAATTGCTTCTTCTTATTTATCATTTATCTAAAATCCCGATTTTGGCGCCCCCTCGCCTCGGCGCCCCGGGGCATATGCCACCTGCCCCCTCGCTACGCCTTTGACAAGGCTATTTACAGTCTTAGACAGATTTTTAGATTGGTGTTGATGTTGGTGATTCAGATTAGAAGATTTTGAAGTTGTTGTCTATTTTAGAGTCAATGGACACTGGAGGCGCGAGTTCTGGGAAATCTGGATTTATCTCCCCCTGCAGCCACCACGTGATCAATTCTCCTTTCCCCTAAAATAACATCAAAGTTAAACGAAGAAAATTCGTTAGGCTATTTTGAAGACATCAGTGACTGTTCCATGACTAGGTCTATACACGTAATTGAAGTAATGATTAACAGAAAATCAGAATTGCAATTCAAGTAAAAATTAATCTAAATATTATTTCGTAATAGACCTACCGTTACATCGATTGGATTAGGGCTACTGTCAAAGATGTACGTACGTCTACTGCTAAATTGTCAAATTAATTCTAGAAAAGCATTATATATATATATATATATATATATATATATATATATATATATATATATATATATATATATATATATATATATATAAATTCTTGAAGAGATTGGCTATTATGGTGTTCCAGTGTAGCACTATTCCAATGTTAGCCTACATAGGATGATAGGCTAGGTATGTTCCTGACGGTAGACTTAAATGCAAGACTTCGAAATATCAACTACCTTCATAGGAACGGAGCCTCGTAATTCAAGAACAAAGCTGGAAAACGAATCGAGAAGTTCTTTCGTCCGTGAACTGACGTGGATTTTGAGAGCTGAAAAGAGCAACAGTATTAAAATAGTCTAACATAAAAAATTTATATTCATTAAAATAAGCAATTAAAAACGCACTCCTCAAGAATGAAAGTATAAAACAGTTTTTTAAAACGCTAAAATAATGCAAACGCCAAAAATAAAAAACGCAAAAATAGCGCGTTTTAATTAAAGGTAGAATAAAGAACGTTAAAATAGGTTTTAACATCTATGCTCTCTCTCTCTCTCTCTCTCTCTCTCTCTCTCTCTCTCTCTCTCTCTCTCTCTCTCTCTCTTGTTTCTGTCTGTCTCTCTCTGTCTCTCTCTTGTCTCTGTCTGTCTGTCTCTGTCTCTGTCTCTGTCTCTGTCTCTGTCTCTGTCTCTCTCTCTCTCCATCCAGAACGGGTACAAAGGATCGTCTGGGGCGCCTCTAAGTAGAAATACAGGAGACGCTATAGAATGCAACATTACATTACCATTACATGACATGCCATTGAAACGATATTTCTATCATTTGGTTAAAACTAACGTTCTCCGTTCGATTCCATTCTCGAAGCTGTGTTGACCGTATCGCCAATCAGACAGTATCTCGGCATCTTCATCCCAACAATGCCGGCGCAGACGGGACCTAAGAAGAAGAAAAATGTCCACCTCATAGTTACACACACTCTGTTACAGTGGCGGACCTATAGCCTATAGGGTTCCGGAATAAGGGACACACCGGCCACTTAAAGGCATATAAGCAAAAAAGCAAGTTCTTGGCACATTAACATCCATACATTGCATATGTTATATGTCATATCTTATGTTAATAAATATTGATTTTTATGTTAGACTATATATACATATATATACATATATATATATATATTCTGTTCCAATTATCCAAATAACCCCTCCCTACCCTTGAAAAACATCTAAACGCTTTTGCGAAAAACTCATGACTAGATCTCCGTACAAAAAACGAATCGGTGGCAAACGTCGTTGAAGGCAAAACAATTTGCAGACGAAAGAAATTCAGCCCCCACCCCACAAACAATTATTACAATTTCTGCATCTGCCCCCCCCCACTTTGCTGAGAAACTCGAGTGACGTGACTATATTCTCCTCCCTCGCCTGAATGAATGCCGATCCTCAGTTTCAGTTGCTCGAGGGGTCGATGGCGGATCTTGAACGACTTGACGGCATTCAGGAGAGTGAGAGCCGCTCGAGCGATCTCCCGGACGTGCAGAGTTCCGTTGCGAACCGGAAGACCGGATACTATGAAATAGGCGTCACCTATCGTTTCCACCTGCAAAGAAACAACGGCACCGTATACGTCGCTGCGGCGTGCAGAGGGCTGGTGTGGATAGCCGCATGAAAAGAAAGTTTACGAATGGCGAGAAAACGCAGCTCGATCACTTAAGTAACTTTCGAGGTGTAGAGATAATAGGTAACCATGGAAGTATGTCGGACATGACGTATTTTTACGTACGGTAGGCCTACGTGTATTTTATTTTTTGGACATTAAATACGTATAATGCACGTATTTTATTGGAGAGGCACAACGCACGGTCTATCTTGGTCGTCGCCGCCACCATCACCACCACCATTAATACAATGCGTCATTATTATGAACTTATTATTTAATTATCATTAGTATTAAAATGCAGAAGAATGATTGCTGATGATTTCTTACTTTATAAACGTCGAAGAGACCAATTATTGAGTCAAATGTCGTGTAGAGGTCATTCAATAAATCGACAACCTGTGGATAAAAGCAAACTTACGGAAAACTTGGCACATTAACATGCGTCATAGGGGGCCTACAGTCTCATTGTGTATTTCTATTACTCTAGCCTTCTTAGTCAACCCTCTTATCTTTAGGCCTGTGTATACACAGTACACTATACAGGGTGTCTCAGGAAAACCCTCCGCAGAAAAACTGATTTCGTTAAAAATTCCTGAATATATTTCTATCAAATTTGCAATACGTGTACAGCACATACTTCCCCACATTTCACTATATATATATATATATATATATATATATATATATATATATATATATATATATATATATGTATATATATATATATATAGTGTGCGTGCGTGTGTCTATGTGTGTTTGTGCTTGATCATTTCTGTGGCATTGTGGTCGATCTAAGTCATCATTAGTTTCCGGTGGCGCCGTTTCCGGCGGCCAAGCATGCTCCTGTGCATGCCTCGGAAAAGCGTCGTTCTGGGCGGTTCGACGATATTTTGCGCTCGTTTTAGCGCAAAATGTGCGAGTAGTGACATTCCCGTAATTTTCGGGAGGTCCTCTGCGCTTTTCTCGGGTGGATTAGGACGGTTTTAGTCGCTGATTCGTCGCCTGTCTGGTCCGCCATCTTGTTTTGCTATTTTTCTATCAACGCGGCCTGGCAGAACTGCAGACTAGATACCCGTGCGGGAATGTTGCGACATCCGTTCTAATTGTAACCTGGAATTCCATCCAAAGTCGGATTCACCTAGCTCGACGACGGTTTAATCACGGGAGTCCGCATCTCAGAAATTCTCCGTGTGGCTCGCCTCGCGGACAGTTCTTACAACATCTGCGGAATTGTCAACATCTCATCCCGTGTTTTTGTTCCTTTGACGTGCCTGGTGCGGACGGTTCTACAGCAGAAGGCTCCTTTCTACGGGATTCGCTACCGTGTGCGTTTGCCGTTTGGGCGGCGATTTCCGTCGTTTCTATCAGGGCTGACTTTACGCTGTCTCTGTTATCCGACGTTCCCCATCGGCATGCCAAAGTATGTCAAAGCGCCTTTGACTTCGACCTTCGTCGTGCGTACGGCGCTATAGAAGTCGTCAAGAAGATAAAGATAAAGATTAGCGTCATGGGCGTATTTAGAAAGGCTCAAAGGGGTATGCTGAAATTTAAGAAGTTCGAAAAATAAACTTTTATTCTATGTTCTGCAATAACATACAGTTAAAGTTTATCAATAACACCACCCGTAAAGTACTAACCGTAAATTTACTACGACTGAGTTAATTTCAATCGTCGGTCTAACAGTCTTTAAGTGTCACCGAAGGGAAGGATCAAAGACCAAAGGGCTATGCTATGGATCAGGAGCATAGCCCCTAAATACGCCACTGATTAGCGTCGCCATTTAAGCCTTGTGTGACTTGTGGCTTTTACCTGCATCGGAGTACTGTCCGACGACAGAGCGGTGAAATCGCAGATGTCGCTAAAGTAGATGGTAACGCATTCGAACTTTTCAGCTTGGACCGTTTCGCCTTGCATCAGCTGAACTGCAACCGATCTGAAATAATTGCGCTACAACGTTTACACGTGTCTACGCCGCCGCCTTACGTGTAATCTTACATGTAATGCGGATGACGCGGTTCGAAGAATTTCAGCGATAAAGACGAAAAAATTGAATAGGCTAAAGAATGCACATTCGTTTTACCGTCAGCCCAATGCTGTCGCTACTTCACACGTTGAAAACTACACTGTAGTTACTTAGATTGATTGTGACCGAATTCGTGGTTGCATACGTCTCAAGAGACTTATAGTCACATTAAATACACCTTCGTCGATTTATTGTTTACCTGTCTTTCCGACAGGGATATTTTTACACCCCCCAACACCCCCAACACCCTCTATTTGAGACCGACACCCCCAATCTCAGCTATGGGGTGACATTTTTTTGCTTGTCACACTTTTTTGACAGGGGACCCCAGCATTTACGGACCCCCTCTAAATTGATAATCCTAGAAATAGCTCTGCTTTCCGACCATGCAACTGACTTACGGACTGATTAATGGCCGATTAAGATCAGTGAGCAAGTGACCTTGGTAGCATCATGTACAAAAGATCCTCCGCCCGCTTCTTCTGCTGCAGGTAGTCTGCAGTTCTCTCCTCCACCAGCGCTTCCAGATTGTAGGCGTACTGTTCCATCCGCGACAACAGGTTGTCAAGTAAGTTGCCGCCGCAATCGCCGTCTCTGCGCAAGTATTAGGAATGTCCAAACAACGAACGCAAACATACTGATGTTATGAAAGAAAAAGTAACTGACAACGTCACTGGTAAGTGGAGCAGCCAGGGCCGTTTTATCCACTGGGCACAGTGGGCACTGTGCCCAGGGCCTACGAACTTTTCAGGGACCTACGCAAGTCAGACATGTATGGAAAGCATGAATGGAGTAAAAAAATATGGCAGAAATTACAGTCTTGCAGATACAAATTTAATAACGTTTAGCTCTAACAGTCACAAACAGTATACTATCTATTAATTTTATGTGAGCACTTGAGCAGTGTTACAATGTGTAAACTTTTCGGCTCTTTGGCAACTCGGAGGTATAAGTTGAGGAGGGCCTACGAATAGACTATGTGAGTGCCCAGGGTCTACGAAGACCTTAAAACGGTCCTGAGTGGTGTTGATAACAGCAAGACGGCACATATTATAGAGACAAGTAAAATAGAATTCTATACGAATGCAGTGCATGGCTACGACGACAATCGACGAAAGTGATCTTACTTACTTGTTGATCCGTTTAATGATGGTTTTGAGGGAGTGGAAGTCCGGTCTCTCGAGCGGGTCCTCGGACCAGCAGCGCCGTACCATCGCCGCCAGGTCGTCGTCGGAACTCGTGGCGAGTCCCTTGTCGTCGTCGCCGGAAGAGTCGTGAAGCGTCGGTCGAAAGAACGGCTTCTGTCCGTTCTTAACAAGTCGATAGATTTCTGGAAAGATTGAGATTCGAACGTTATTTTAATACCGACCGTGGGCGCCCGCAGAAATTTGTCCAGGAGGGGTAGAACACATTTTAACACAATCGCCACGGTTAGTATTTTAGTAAGGTTTTCAAATTTCAACGTGAAATATTAGAATATGCATTTTTCAGGGGTGCGGCAAGTGCCCCCTCTTGCTCTAATGTGCGGGCGCCCATGACACCGACTTAGATTAATTATAGATAGGTCGATGCCATATTGCAGGACAGAGTTTGTTGGCTTAAATTATTTAGGAGACCAATAATTATAACTTTGGACTATCGACTCCTCAAAATGCCCTGAACTATTTCCATTTTTGACACCAATCATAAGCCCGCATTTTATTTATACTTGATTACTATATATTCGCGCAGGATTTCAGTAAGGTTGTAGGCCTAATCAGCGCATTTAAACAATGGTAGAATTTCAAGACTCCGTGGTATTAAAGTTTTAACTCTAAGAAACTTGTACAACACCGCTTAAATCACGGCTCTTCGTGTATCTTTTAATAACTGCGTAAGTTTTGTTATACTATCGCTGTTTTTCAGTCTTGTTCCGTTTTTCATTCCCGCTAAAGTTGGTTACATTATTTATCGTTGATGAGAAATAAAATCTAATCTACACAGGTCGCTACAGGATACATTGTTTCATAGGTTCGAAACCTGTAGGAGAACCTAATGGATACTGTCTTCAAAAATATTTGTGTTTTATAAATCGATGAGGATCGAAGAACAGCAACAATATTTTGCAGTGGCGGACCGATGTTATTCAAGTTGTTACCCTCTGGAGACAGTTCCATGTTTTCCACCCAGAATGGACCATTCCGGTAGATGATCTCTTGACAGATGATGGCGAAACTGTAGACGTCGCCCTTCTGAGTTCCCTCTGGCGGTCGACTGTGACATCGCAGCAGCTCAGGCGCCGTCCACAGCTTGTCTATGTTAAAACCAGCGACAGCAACTCAGTATTCAATAGGCAGTTTGTAAAAACTCGTGTAACCGAGGAATGGCAAAAACTGTCCTGCCCATAAATCAAGTCGAATAAAAGTCACGTCATTTTGACTAACGTACATGTGTTACAAAGCTTCGAATATACCAACAGAATACTAGTAGCCTACCACGGACGTAGCCAGATTCAGGGTTTAATCTAGACCTTTCCGGAGGGAATTGTCCTTCCCCCCCGGAAATTTCAAATTCCCCCCGACGAAAGGTTTGGCATGCTATATTAGCTCTTCTAAGCCTCTCCCTAGCTGACTTATCCCCGGCCTTGTCAGTTCCCCCCCCCCACGGAGTCCAGGAGTCTAGATTAGCCACTGGCCAGATTCCGGAATAGGGTGGACACCAAGGCTTCAGCAGACCGAAATTTTCAGTTCCAACTGGAACCCCAGCCAAAAATTTGAGGATAATATTAGACCTAAATCTTAAGATTTTAGGCATATTTTCAGACTATTTGACTGCATTCAAAGTATTCTTGAGACACTTTAACAGGGAAACTTGTCTTGGTGGGCATCTGCCATCTCTATCAAAAGCAACTCCCAAAAGATCACTCCCAAAGACTATTGACCAATGACGAATTCACCATTGGGCTCAGTGTGCCAGGGGCACCTTCTGCCAGCGCCCCACCCCCACAAATGTCAGAACAATGATGGATTATGTAACGCGGAATATTCTAACTACTTCTAAATTTCCCCCAGAACGTATGCCTGACTTCCTGCGTAGGCCTAATAGGGCCTACCTGCTCAGGACCCCCAAGTATGTGATCCCATAACTTAACTAGCAGAGGGCTTCTTCCAGTGGCGTAGCCAGGACTTTCTGAGGTGGTTATGATTCCCATGATTCATGATTCACAACTTCGGCAAATCCCGACAAGCAAAAAGGCTGTCAACCATTAATTTGCTTCAATAAGTGAATTATATAGTTATATGAGCCTGTACGACTATGTGCCCAATAAAAAAAATTGTTGAACAGCCCCCCAAACTCTTTTAGCCCCCCAAACTCCCTCCTTTGGCTACGCTGAGAACAACCAAGGAGATTTTAATTCCCCACCCCACCCCCCACCCCCTGGATACGCCACTGGCTTCTTCATTAGTCCTAAGTCAGTCACTGCTACTAACAGCGATAGTAGACGTAGACGTCGTCTGGACTGATGTCGTTTGGTCCTCGTAGGGTCGGGAGACCAAAGTCGGTCACCTTGAGGACAAATCTGCTGTCGACGACGCAGTTGGAACTCTTTATGTTACCATGCGATCGAATGTCGCTGCTGTGAAGGTAGGCCATTCCCTATATGCAGCGATAGCGACAAAAAGCATTTCCAAATAATAAACTAATGTACACCGCTGCAGAATATTATCTCGCGCAATCGTGTGTTAAAGAGGCCTCACCACTGTCCTTTGGACGTATCGATCATTTTCTGCATGGGCGTCCGCAGAAATTTTTCCAGGGAGTGCAAAACAGGGTCTTGTGGCGAAAGAAATGAAAAAATTTTCCAGGGGTGAAAACAAGGTTTTGTGACGAAAGAAACAAGTAATTTTACTTTTTTCATGACTCTACAATTTTTCCAGGAGGGTGCAATTGCACCCCTTGCACTTCCCTCCGGACGCCCATGATTGTCCAGCTGACCATCACCTTTCTGATAGATATTTTAAGAAAGACTAAGCGCCTATAGGAATAACCAGCTACCGTTGTATACAACTAACCAATTTAAGCGCTATATAAATCTACGAGATTGTACATACTTACTTGCTCAGAATTAGAATTTTACCCTATGGAGACTAATTTCTATTTCTAACAAATTATGCACGCTGGTTATTTCGTAGTCCAGTAGGCTGTTTCCCTTGCCTACTCGGTAAATCTACATAATATTATTGTACAATTTACATATACACACGGTTACACTCATGCATATCAACGCTTCGCTTAAACTTCTCTGTGCGCGTATCGAAAACTTACACGCACAATGTCTTGAATCAGAGAGAATTTGAACATACTGTCGAGTTTTATCTGATCATTTTCCAGAACATCCTACAAAATCAATTGAGATAGACATACTGACAGATATATAGGCCTACTGTACATGTTTAATACTATTATATAATGTAGACTAAGTATACGCAATATATACACCATAGGCCTATATACATATATATGTTTATATATAATTATGGCTGCAACCTGCGAACGCAGTGCTGAGACTTATGAACCCGTGCGTATAGGGCCTACTGTGTACCTGAAGACTTCCCTTTTGACAGTATTCCGTGAGAACGCACTGATTGGGACTATCGATGCAAATGCCGACGAAGTGAGCGATGTGATCGTTTTGCAGAACGCGCAGCTGTACGAGAAACAAAGTGGAAATAGGCTATAGGCCTCTCTATCAGCAGTTTGGTTTCAAGCCAATTAGAATAATACTACAAGACTATATCAGCACTTTCCTGCCGAAGCATTCTCTTACTGAATTATCATCATCATCATCATCATCATCATCATCACCACCGCCATCATCATCATCATCATCATCATCACCACCGCCATCATCATCATCACCATTATTATTATTATTATTATTATTATTATTATTATTATTATTATTATTATTATTATTATTATTATTATTATTATTATTTATAGGCCTAATAATAATTTTGATTTAAGCTTACAACTCCTGTAGGATTTGCGATTAGGTTTGACGTCTTTTACCTTTCTGATCTGAACCAGCAATGGTTTTGTTATCGTGACTGTTTTGTTGATTTTCTTAATCGCCACCAGCGTCGCCTGAAAATTACACTGTTCTGAATAGCACCAACAGCATCTAGCTGGTTAACAAAGGCCCGGAGAATGCCTACGCTACGAATCACGCTACAGCCCTTGTACGTTTTGAGCTGATAAGAGCCAAAAGAGATGGCCAGCTTTTACCTATAAGGTGACTGATGCCAATCTATAAGGGAATCATTTAAACATGAGTAAGGTTTGTTTGACAGCGGAGATAAACCGTTAATATCCGTAGCGCTACTTTTTTCATCGTCATCGTCACCAAAGCGCCAGCGTTGTCGTCGAATCAGAATCATCATCGTCGTCGTCATCACATCATAATCGTCAAAACTGCCATAGCATGCCATCATTTTATGTCGTCGTTGTCGTAATCAAAAACAGGCAAAAGAAGCAACAATATTAGATTTCAATAGTAACAACAAAATTATCAAATTCAATATTTGTTCTGCAGTGGGTTCATCTAGCTAAACAAGACTTAACCCATCGAAAAACCTTCCTCTCTAACAAAGTTTCGCCATCAAGGCCTTGTCTTGATCAGCGTGGTTCTAACCTCAACCGAGCATCACTACTGCTACTAAACCGCCTTCGAAACAATAGCATTGATTTCCTTTTAAATCGTCCGGCCTCGAACCTTATACGATCCAGTTTTTGTGAAGATCTGCTTCGATCCGATGTTACTGAGATGATAGGCGATCGTATCCACCGACACCAAACTCACGGCCGATCCTCTCTGACAAAACAGACAAGCAAGCAGATCACTGCAGAGTTCAGAGAGAGAGAGAGAGAGAGAGAGAGAGAGAGAGAGAGAGAGAGAGAGAGAGAGAGAGAGAGAGAGAGAGAATAATTCTCTTTGGGGCGTATAATGGGATAAGGAGTCTTCAACTACTGCATTTCAGATGCCAGACATTGCCGGGAGCGTAGAGACTGCGACATGTAGTAGAATCAAAAAGCGCGCATTTCTAGGATGATGATGATGATGATGATGATAATAATAATAATAATAATAATAATAATAATAATAATAATAATAATAATAATGTGGTTTAAAATGGTTTAGGAGGCTACGTAAACCTGTGTGAAATAAGTTCCTCCATCATGCGCGTGTAGATTTTAGAATAGTCTTAGGGACAAAACGAGAAGAAGAAGAAGAAGAAGAAGAAGAAGAAGAAGATAAACGCAGCAGTGTGGTGTCGTCAATTTATCAACCGACAAGAGGCTTGTGAGGCATCATGAAGTTGAGTTCGATCAGCAAGGACAGTTATTCAAATTCCAAAGAGTATCGCTTGATCAGGGTCCCTATCTGGTGGATGGCTGTTAATACGTCAAAGTTAATTGTAGTAATGAAACAATACGTAAGATACAAGAAACCTCTACAGAGCACATACCGGACTATTAAATAGCTGCATGGTTGAAATACGATTAAAATGATACTGTAACTTGAATAGATAATTTTTGCAGCAGATTCACGAAACATTTTGCAAAATTGTCGCAATGCAATTATTACGATAATAATTGCAATACGAAAGCAAATGAAAGATGAACAGTACTAGTGGATTTTATTGTATGTCAGTAACAATGCACGGTCGAAAACGACGATATTAAGCTTGGAACTAACCCTGGCAAAACTTGCTAGGCTTCCACTTCTTTCCAGCCTTCGCTTCTCCTGCGCTCCGAACATGATGTCCTCCCACCGTACTCTCCAGTTTTCCTCCGCTAACTCCGCCTCCAGCTTGTAGTGCCTACGATAGCAGTTCACGAGCACCCAGTAAGAATGAATCTTAAACTAACCATCGATAGAATAATACTCTGCACAATCGAATGAGCTGTTATCTTTAGCCAAAGTATTGCTTCAAAATATACTACACGTCGCCTGGACATTGCTTTGCACAAGTTATGCTGCTGTTGGCACGTCTTGTCTTCGAGTGTTCATTATGACGGCGCTATAAAAATTTCGTTGAAAATGAAATGATCAACTGAAAGTGAGTTATCTTGCCCGAGGCATCGCTGTCTATTGCACTGACCTGTAGACGAAGAATGCTGTAGCGGAAACTATGACTAACAAAATGCCAAGGACTATGATTACGATTTCATGCGGCTCTGAAACAATTAGTGAACACACGAAGCCTTTTATACACGCTAATCTGGATATTCACATATTGCAAAACGCTCGTTTTAATTCAATTGTCGTGACCCTAAAATAATTTATTAATACTGGCCTCTTCAATTATAAGTTATAACAATTGACTGTCATGCCCCATTATTCAAATGCGCCTATTTGTTATAGAAATATTAGTGCATCGTTTGAACAAATGCCAGTATTTTCAATTTTATTGAACATTGACTAGGCTATATGTATATTCGTGTTGATTAGTGTTCCCACTAAGGACGGACCCGGTACAAATTGGGGGGGGGAGGAAAAATATTTGTGTCTAGCGCTTTGTCACTTCGGAACTTTGTGAGCATTGGGCGATGAGTTGGGCAAAGAATGACGTAATGATGAGTCATAAAAAGATATGTTTTGCCTACAAGTAGTTAGAATGACTCAAAGTTATCAAAAATAATTAATTATAGTCGAATATAATAATGGGCAAGACCTAAACATTTTTACGCAAAAGTCAAGAATATTTTGAAAGTTTTTGCGCAACTGCGCATTGCGCACGATAGTGAGAACACTGGACTGTTCATTACTGTTTTCATTCCGAATGATTTAAAGATTTATTCATTTATGCAACAGATCTCTGATCTGTTGCATAAATGAACTAATTAATTATCAGTCATTATTTATTAATTATTCAAATGGTATGAATAAATTAGCATGAAAAATACGACGTTCACTTTTTATTGTAATATAATTATTATCTTTAGACATTGCTCAAAATGTTCAAGAAAATGTCTTGAACATTTTGAATAAATTTCTATATTGGGCAACGTAGATACTTAAATATTTTGGTGGAATTTATTGAGTAATTGAGTGTTTGCTAGTTTTACTTGAGCAAACGAACAAATTGATTAATCATCAGTAGAAATAATATACATAATGACGTATGGTCGCAAACTTATGCCAGTCGTTGATTCAGCCTTAGGCCTATCTTTGTCACTTTGTCACTGACCTATCTTCTTGCATTTGGAACCATCGAAACCGCACGTCGGGTCATTTTCCGGAGGTCGACCATTCGCAGTGCCCCAACGAATAACCCCGACTGTGTTGTAAGTCCTCGCACTGCCGTAGTAATTGGCAACCACCTGCATTCAAAGACACTCGAACGCTACATACACTGTAGGCCTATAGGTAAATATGCATGAAAAATATGACGTTGACCATTTTTTATTATAATATATTTGTTATCTTTAGACATTTGTTCAAAATATTCAAGACGTTATCTTGAACATTTTTTGAATAAATTTCTATATTTGGCGACTTAGACGCTTAAATATTTTGTGGGAATTCATTGAGTTATCGAGTGTCTGCTAGTTTTATTTGAGTGAAATGAGTTTAGTCAGACGTTACCTCAAACGATCCGGTGGCATTCATGTCGAGCAGCGAATAATCTGCATTTCGATCGCCAAATTCGTCAATACTTACAGTCCCAGTAATGCCTGTGAATGGCCAAAGTCAATATATTATAGCTAAAATTTCGTCGTTCCGACGTGCCTGACAGTATAGGTTATAGATTAGGTTATAGATATGTATAGGTTATAGATTAGGTTATATATATGCAAAAATTCAGAGGAGAGATGAAACGAATTAAAACCACATTTTCTTGTGCTTCCATGCATCTATCTTCATTACGTCAAATAGTTGTAGAATAGTCAACATATTCTGTATCATTATTATTCTAGAGCGCTCGAAATGCCACAAAATGGTAAGCCATTTCAAACCACACCATACACAGTGCTTTGCTAGATTTATTCTCTGTCAAATGGCTACAAAGTCGACAGAGAGATGAACCGTGTCTTAAGATAACTGGTTCCTTGCATACTGGGTTTAAGAGACGACAATAATATTATAAAATCGATTTCCTATTCAACAGCAGCCTATGAAAGGAGAGATGAAACGAATTAAAATCACATTTTCTTGTGCTTCCATCTTCATTACGTCAAAATGAGAAGTGCATTTTCCCAGAAATTTTACCTGGTTTCAATGTGCCTATCTGCCAGGGGCGTAGCCAGGAATTAGGGGCATCAATCTTTAAAAACGTTGAAAATCTTTAAAAATCACATTGAACATTTTAAGGTAGTCTGATTGGGGGGAGGTGTATATATATACCGATATACCCGCCCCCGTCGCTACGCCCTGCTATGTGCTCGCCAGAAAATCAGAGACTTGTTTTTCCTGAAGCAGTTTTGAAACCTTTTGAATTTTCATGTACAGAGGTCCCGCGCTTATATTAAAGACAGATTGACCTTCGAATGTCCTATTCCGCATCCTCTTCGTTATCTCCGGTCCGTCGGTGGCATTGAATCCGGCGGCAACGGTGTCGTTGAGGGCCAGGGCGTAGAGCATGACGGCGTCGTGGAATGATCCGACAAAGCTGTTCACCTGTACGCAGCATCCAGAAAGACGATCTGTTGACAGACTTTTCTCTCATATATACACGAGTCAGACGACGGTTCTAAGGCCATCTAATTAGCTATAGGCTAGACTATAATTAATGAGCGGAATATCACGTTTATAGGCCTACTGTGTTTCTTTACGCAAAGTCCTAGGCCTGTTACGCCTATATAATAATTCAAATTAGACAATACTCTGTTTCTACAGATTAACGACAAGCATCCTTTGTTAATAGATATGTGAAGAAGCCACTGTACTTTGCTCAGTGCATTACTAGAATTTGTCTGAGGGCAGAGGCTGTACTGTGTAAAGTTTTTCTTAGTTTATTTGTTTATTATTAGGTTTATTTTATTATTTTATTATTTTATTTTTATTTTTTATTATTATTTAGTTTTGTTCAGTTGATTTGTGTTTTCCTTGGTTGTGTACTACTGGTTGTGTACTACTTTTTTATGCTGTGCTTGTCACGAATAAAGATGATTAATATAATCCGAAATACTGTAGTTTCCACACACACACACACACACACACACCTATAGTGCGTTATGATCTAATGCTAATGATTTCAGTTATGTTATGTTATGTTATGTTAAAACGTCAATTTATATAGCGCAATAATCATAGCTGAATGCCAAAGTCAAGAGCACTTTACATTCTGCACTTATACGATATATCAAACAAGTGCGTCTTAAGTTTCTTAGCAAACAATTCGAGGTCAGTTTCCATGGACACGTTGTTAGGTAGGGCGTTCCAGAGGATAGGGTTCCCACGCGTAACGGACCTCTCGCCAAGTTGCACGGTCTTGGCGGGAGGGGGGGAACAAGCAGCTTAACACTGTGACCAGATCGGAGCTGATGACGACGGTCAGTAGGCGAAGGCCTATGAACTAGTTCAGCGAGGTAGCCGGGGAAAGTTGGATCATACAAAGCTCGAGATGTTAGCCAACATCAGTTCATCTGTATGAGTGATATAGGCCTATTAAAAAAATTCCTGTATATATTTAGTAGTAGTAGTAGTAGTAGTAGTAGTAGTAGTAGTAGTAGTAGTAGTAGTAATAATAATAATAATAATAATAATAATAATAATAATAATAATAATAATAATAATAATAATAATAATAATGTTTAGATTGCTTCAGTAGGGCCTGCCTTGTGTGGGAACCAACTACGTTTTACCCATCCATTCATTCACATTATGGTCTTGCTGTGTAATCTCATTCTTTGCCCTCTTGTCCTCTATAGTTACGTAGGTTCAGTGTTTAATCTAGACTCTGGACTACGGGGGAGGGGGCAACTGACAAGGCCGGGGAAGTGAGCTAGGGGGCTGCTGTTAGTTGATGTAGTATGCCAAAATTTCCGGGGGAATTTGAAATTTCCGGGGTAAAAGAGCAATTTCTCCCCGGAAAAGGCCTAGATTAAACCCTGCGTAGGTTTGTTACTGTATTTTTATTATTCTGTGTCTTATTCTCTTTGTATCTACAGCTAACAAAATGCTGCAGTGCACAATCTATAATATTAAGATCCTTATCTGTATGTCTCTCTGTCTGTTACCTTCAAGCGTTCTGATTGGTTGACTATTGGTAGACGGTTTAGACCGTTTAGTCCTTACGTCGCGATGCGTTGGTGGACGATGTTCGAAGACGACGTTGCTATTGGTAACAATTGTTCGTAGAACCGGTTTAGTCGAGTCATTGCAGCGTCAGAGGGCTGGGCGTGCGACGACGTTGCTATTGGTAACAATTGTTCGTAGCTTGAGGAACTTAACGTACATTTTAACGTACACAAAAAATACGTGTACAGCGTCACAAATGGCCACAGTTGCGTGATTTTAACGTACATAGGCCTAATTATTACGTGGCGCAGAGCTTGGCTAGGTGGCGATCATTGAAATGTTGTTCAGCATGAATTCAATGATTGGCTATTAGGTATAGGTATTGGATTAGTATTATCCTGCACTGCGAGCGAAGCGAGCATCTTTCTAGTTATTATTATTATTATTATTATTATTATTATTATTATTATTATTATTATTATTATTATTATTATTATTACTATTATTTAATGACAATTTTATATAGCGCAGTAAACATAGCGAAGGCTATAACCAAGAGCGCTTTACAAGGGACCCCAATACGAGGTACTACACTAAATACGTCTTAAGATTCCTGGTAAACAGTTCAGAAGAGGTTGCCCTCGTTACGGCCGCCAGCTGCGAGTTCCAAAGCAAAGAATTGCCCATCGAGACAGACCATAGTCCATAGACCATAGACCGAGCCTCAAATGTCGCCGCCGTCATGGACGGGGGGGAACTAATTGAGAACGACTACTTTATCGAAGCCGCGAACGCCGATCAGAGGAGTTAGGCCAGTGTTTAAATCTAGATTCCTGGACTCCGGGGAGAACTGACAAAGCCGGAGGGAACTGAAAAATCCGAGGGGGGATTCAGCTAGGGGGCTGCTGTTAGTTGATGTAGTATCCCAAAATTTCCGGGGGAATTTGAAATTTCCGGGGGAAGGGCAATTTTTCCCCCGGAAACGGCCTAGATTAAACCCTGAGTTAGGCTTGCAGACCAGATCGGATAGCCTAAGTAAAACGGGAGCAAAGAGGGTCATTCAGCCCACGAAACGTTAACCAGCATTGTTTAAAGGCTAAACGCTCCGGAATCCGGAGCCAGTGAAGGTTGTCTCGTAATAGCGGTGTCACACGTTCATTCCACCCAGCGCCGCAGATCAGATGCGCTTAGGCCTAAATGTTTAGCGTGCGCCATCTGAAGACGGTTGAGCTGGCCGACAAAAAGTCCGAGTAAGATACTGCTACACAATAATCCGCTCGTGATAGAATGAAGGCCCGAACCAGTTTAATCGCGTCCGATAAAGACAGGTATAGCAGCGAATCTTCCTGATCCTACGTAGCTGATAATAGTGCGAGCAGAGGCGGTTCCACGTCGGGGATGACTGGAGATGCATCCTCCCACCGGCCCACCAAAAGTGCGTCTTCAATGGATTAGCCTTGGTATACACCCACAAAGATATGGACATATGACAATGTCATCGACAAATTCGCTTCCAACAATTGAATATTCGATTTTGCACTATGACTTTTGCACACAGACTAAAATGGCTTTTATACATTGTCACTCCTGAACCTTTTATTTTATAAATCAAATCT
Organism: Metaphire vulgaris; assembly: GCA_018105865.1. Classification (NCBI taxonomy): domain Eukaryota; kingdom Metazoa; phylum Annelida; class Clitellata; order Crassiclitellata; family Megascolecidae; genus Metaphire; species Metaphire vulgaris. The sequence continues at coordinate 15,516,170 of CM030834.1, forward strand.
ACAGATTTCTTCCAAACCGTTTAGGCTACATATAATCCCCCATTGACAATTGGCGGGATCTTCTTAGAAATGCATTTCATCCACCCAACCCCCTCCCCCCACCAACTTCCTAGAAATTCATTGCATCCCCCTCCCCACAAAGAGTTCTTGGAGCCGCCACTATAGACGCGAGTCACAGCGTGAATTTCGATCGTTTATTATTCGTTGAGTACGGAAACATTATTTCGAACCTCAACGTTGCTGTCGATTGTTACGTTGAACTTCTGTAGCGCCTCGTCCTTCACCTTTTCCGAGAAACTGCGATACTGGGCACTGTCCGGCTTACGCAGAGTGACCGTCAACACGTACTCGTACATTCTGCGGGCAACGGCGTTTCTCTCTTCCGTGTCGTTGGACTTAAACCAAGGCTTTTCCTCACTGAAACGCAAAATCAAATGAGCACTTCAACCATGCAGGTATGCACCATACTCGACGATTTCCTAGCGTACAATGCTGTTCACGCGATTACCTATAGACAGGTGTATTTAAATCGTTATTCGCTTATGGCATTCTTTCTTTTCAACATCATCATCATCAGCAGCAGCATTATCATCATCATCATCATCATCATTATCATCATCACCACCACCACCACCACCACCATCATAATCATCATCATAATCATCTTCATAATCATCATCATCATAATCATCATCATCATCAACATCATTATCGTCATTGCAAACAGATATCAAACAATGCTCATTCCAAATACGAAATACGAAACGGACGTTCTTAAAGCAGCGGACAAACAGAAGCTGGAATAGAGGAATGCAAGAGCGACAGTGTTTTTCAACACAGAAGAAATCCTATTAAATCGCTTAAAATCCAAAAAAATAATAATAGTTATTATTAGCCTATTATTATTATTATTATTATTATTATTATTATTATTATTATTATTATTATTACTAATACTATTATTATTATTATTATTATTATTATTATTATTACTAATACTATTATTATTGCTGGAGCATATACAGTTTCGTATTATTCACGAAATAAGCAATTGACACATTGTTTTCCGTCTCACCCTCCGAATAGATCAATGTTGATGAAAACGTATTCGCCGTTGTCAAAGTTCATTTCCGCTGCTCTTATCAAGATCTCACGGACGGAATCAGAGGATCCACAGAAGATGACAACTGCATCGAAACAGCGATAATAAACAACAGAACCAACTTAAAATACGATCACAACCAGAGAAAAACAAAGAAAGACATCAAGAAAGCGCATCCTATGCATGGCTATATATTCACAAATGGATCAAGATAAAGTCAGTGAAATTCTTCAGAAATATCATCTATTCAGCATTTGAAATAATTGCCATGTTAGAAAGGTAAGCTCTCACAACTATCCTAGACTGGCATATAGCCATGGTTCCAGAATAGGGGCACCAATATGCTAACTGGCAGACATTTTTAAAGGTCCGACTATAGGGCTTGTGGTTGGGGAGGGGGCGCCGGAGACGTCTTGAGCTCCTCTAACGGGTTCTGAGAATCCGCCGCAGCCGATAAAATTCAGGCTATTATTAAATTCAACTCTTTAGACTTGAAGCATATTTACAGACTATACAGACTATCATTAGGGGTCGTCCATAACTTACGTAAACTCCGATTTTGGCACTTTTTTACCACCCCTCTACGTAACGCGACGTAACAGAACGTCAGACTCCCTAAAATATGACGTAACAACGGGCCGACCCCCCATTTTCGTCTTTCGAAAAGTCTTGCAAAAAAGGTCATCCTTGTATTTTTTCCTCTCTAAAATCCCTGACAGGCAAAAAAGATAAAAAGGTCAAAGGTCATCACTTAAATTTTTTTGGCGTTACGTCACATTTACGGAACCCCCTCGTTACACTTCGTAACAAATGGCCGGACCCCTAACCGCGTTACGTAATTTATGGACGACCCCTTATGGCATCGTGTCGACATTCACCCATCCTCCAAACTAATAAAAAAATTCCCGTCGAGTCTGGGTCCGAATAAATGGGGCCCGACCTCCCTGTCCCCGTCTGGTGACTGCACTGAAGATGAGTGTTTATGTGTCGCTTCAAGGCATCGCCCATGTTCTCGGTTTCAATCAGTATTGCCCAATGTCCAAGATCCAGGTTCCAAAGTCCGCAATTTAATGTGTTAAACCATATCGAGTGTCACTATCACAATGACTGCGTTGTGTCGTAATAGAAATTTGAGCAGAAGTCATTTCTTAGCGAAACATGCAACTTTACGATCAGTTTATATGTACCATTTGAGCAAAAGCAAATACAACGATATTCTACAGCCTACGAGCCTGTGAAATATTAATCGGGCTACACGATACTATCTCTATTAAAAAGCATGTGAAGTCGTATTTGTTATAGCTGTCCTACCATGTTGCCTAGACCTATTTATTTAGATGGGCCTGCCGAGTACCGATGTGATCATCATTGCCACACAATCGGAGGGTAGCGGGTTCGAATCCGACCCTAGCCACTGTTTAGCGACCTTGAGCAAGTCATTCACCCCTGAATTGTTCTGCTCCTACGATTCTTCACTCTGTGAATGACTTAACGTGCACGCTAACAATCATAATATACTAATTTATGTAATATCAGCCACAGCCAGCCACGGCCGCTTAAGGCTTAATCACTCAAAAGTTGAGATCTTTGCGGTAAGGTAAAGGTAGCTCAATAGGCCAGCGCGGGGCTTCGGATAACCGACGGGTTAGCGCCTTCATTTTTACATGGCAACGTCTGAATGAGGGCGGATTGCCAGCCTTTCTCTCGCCGCCTTTCCTTCCACCCAGTTAACACCCGATGTACTCATTCACAGCTGAGTCGACTGGGGGCGCTTGGGAGGACAGAAACACGGTAAGGTTTTTGAACTACGGGCTCTTTCTCAGCATTTATAATTTCATTTCGTCACCTGCTTTTTCAGCTACTGCTGATCAGTGTTTAATCTAGACTCCTGGACTCCGGAGGGGAAACTGAAAAAGCCGGGGGAAAAAACTGACAAAGGCGGGAGGAGGGAATTCTGCTAGGGGCCGCTGTTAGTCCATGTAGTATTCCAAAATTTCCGGGGGAATTTGAAATTTCCGGGGGGGGGAAGGGCAATCCCCCCGGAAACGGCCTAGATTAAACACTGCTGCTGATTTTCTGATAATTTCTTTGAAAACCTGTCGTTTGGTAATTCGTTTAGCGGGATGTTTGTCCAATTGGTCAAACACTGATCGTTAAAATTCCTGCTTTTTGCAATGCGTTAATACTACGCCTCAGCAACAATAGCGGTAATGATAACGATCATAGCGATCACGATGGTGATGATGATGATGATGATGATGGTGACCGTGATAATGATGATGATGATGGCAGCCCACAGTTTCTTTAGGCAAAACAAAAGTCATGCAAGGTTCAGTCAAATTAATTTCGCCAGCGTTGCGATAAAATTCTTCAGTTTATTAAGAGCAAAATGAATTGCCATCTCATCCTCCTCAGTCAAACAGGGTCAAAAGTTAATGAATCTTGACAGTAAGGCTTTAGAATTTTTAAAATGAAGAAGTTGTGGGCTCAGTCTGACGTAAAAATTAAAATTTAGCCGAGTAAAATAAATGAGCAGTTGAGCTCTTTTAAAAATTAGGCTAAAGTCTAAGGCGTCTGCTTCAAGATCAAATCCTGAAAGGCGATTTTATTATTTGCGTAAGCGTTATACAGAAACAGGATGTAAAAATATCATTAATAAAAAAAGACCGTTGTTTCAACGTTTCAACAAGCAATTATTTTGGAGAAATATTCGACTTTCATAAATTCGCATAAGACCGTTTAAATTTGAAAAATTTGAAGTGTCTGAAAAATTGTCTTGGTCAGAGATATTTTTACACCCCTAACAGCCCCAACACCCCGCCCATCTGAGACCGACACCCCCTAACCAATCTGAGAGGCGGGTGACCTTTTTTGCTTGTCAGACTTTATCGGCAGGGCACCCCCAGAAAATACCAACACTCCCAAATTGATAATCCTCTAGAAATAACCCTGGTCTTGGTCAAAATGGACACATGGACATCTCTGACCCACCGTAAAATTACAATTTCTTAAACCATTACCTATTTTCTGAGCCAACCCAACCCATCCACCATAAACATGAAAATGTCTGACCCAACCCAATCCAGCCCATGGGTGGACCATGACCCACATATCCATGTCTGAACTGCTTGCAATGCGTTGCACTGAAAACGACAAACTGCCAAAAAGAAATCATATCTATAATTTCCTGCAATCTTGATAATTGCAACAAATCGTTTTTCTTCAATAATTAGGTTGCGAATAATATTCAGACGACGCAGCATAGGTAAAGTTTCATCTCCGCTTTCCTAAAATCGAGTAATTATAATTTCACTTCATTAATAATAATAATTATTATTATTATAATTTCAGCTTTGCTGAAGGACTTTCGTTCAATCGGTAGGGAGCTTTTAAACGTGATTTGCGAAGGCGTTCAATTGCGGAGGTTTCTGGCATGACTTTGATTCTGTAGATCCTGTTGGCACCAGAACGCCTATAGGCCTACGTTGTACAGTACACTGTGCAAACTTATTCAGCCTTATGCAGACATAAGGGGTAACTTTCTAATGCATGTACCAGAAACTTTTAACGGAGACTTTTACCCGAGTTAAAGAGAGAGAATTTAGATGGACATCCCGAAACCAGAGTACATGGAATTCTATATATACCGTCGACTATACGAGTCGAATTAATAATAATAATAATAATAATAATAATAATAATAATAATAATAATAATAATAATAATAATAATAATAATAATAATAATGTAAAAAAGTCAAAGTCCTTCTCGAGCCTCACGGGCTCATAGGGCGGCGCTGATCTCCGTTGCTATAGCCCTCAGCCAGGCGTGCAATGCCACGGATACGGGGCTAGTGTATCGCGTAGCGTACCTGTTTAAATTATCGCAGGGATTTGTACCACTTCTCCTCATTTTATCACCACGAAAAAGGCTGGGTCAACCTTTAGGGCTCCTGCGGGACTCAAACCCTCGACCTCCTGCTCCATCACCCAACGTTGTTACCACTCTGCTAACTTTCCGCCTCAATAATAAATAAAATAAATAAAATAATAATAATAATAATAATAACAAATAACAAGGTTTAAAGTGGTTTCGGGAGGGTTTGCCCTGTGTGAGAACGACTGAGAACCGTATAGAAAATTAATTAGTAGCAACTATTAACTCTAAAAACGTCGACTTATTATTGATAAAATATATGCACCACGTGACTAATTTTTACCCATCCGGGCCATCCCTATACGCCCACCACCCCCACCCAAACCCCCGACCAGGAACTGCCAACCTTCCTAAAATATAACAGTAAGACCGTGTACGAATGACTGTTTTATCCGTAAACCCAATTGCAGTTTTTCGGCCTGGTTTCGGCTTGGCTAATAACTTAATTGGCCAGCGGCATAAACTAACAGTGTAGATGTACAGTGTACATGACACGCGGAACACACATAGGCAGACATACGGTAGCCTGAATATATACTATATATACATTACTAATATAGATTACTATATATATATATATATATATATATATATATAATTATATATATAATTATATATATATATATATATATATATATATATATATATAGTTTATATATATATATATATGTCCTTTTGTACGCTGCTCTGTCTGTAGGCCGCAAGCAGCAGCGAATAAACAGCCCAGGCCAGCTGCTGCCTGCTGTAATACGCAGCATATAAATCATACTGCGATTTCGTCGGCTGATTAAATTGGATACAGCGAGAAGCATCAGTTGTATATGGGTTGACCCTGCTAACGGATGTGTATGTGTGTGTGTGCGTGTGCGTCTGCTACCGCATGAGAAGGAATGAGAGAGTGATAAAGAGAGAGAGAGAGAGAGAGAGAGAGAGAGAGAGAGAGAGAGAGAGAGAGAGGGAGAGAGATAGAGATAGAGAGAGATAGAGAGAGAGAGAGAGAGAGAGAGAGAGAGAGAGAGAGAGAGAGAGAGAGAGAGAGAGAGAGAGAGAGAGAGAGAGAGAGAGAGAGAGAGAGAGAGAGAGAGAGCTAAAGTCAAAGTACGTATGAGAAGCTGAGGCACAGGTTAGCGTTCGCCAACTGGTAGCCGAGTGTAGTGTTGTTAACAACGAGGCATAAATAAAAAGTTCTCGTTATAAACTAACCGTCGATACCCATTGTAAGTAAGTAAGTTGATAAGTAGCAAAGTAAACGCAAAACGAAATATCTCGTATTGTTAAAGGCTTGGGGCTGTCCATTAATTACGTCAACAATTTAGGGGGAGAGGGTTTGAAAAAGTTTGACAGTTGTTGACAGAGGGAGGGGGAAGGGGGGTCAAGAGAAGTTGCCGTCAACAATTTCACTTTTTACAAATAATCAAAAAATAGAAAATTTTATGGAATACTACTTATTACAATGGTAAAAAGCATGGCAAAAAGGTCATCACCACCACATTTTGACATTCGATGAGCAAAAAAGGGAAAGAATGGTCATCACCACAAAAAATAATAACATTGATCTTGGCGGGGCGGGGGTCAAAAGTTTTGACGTAATTATGGGGGTAAGTGAAAGTTGACAGTTGTTGACAAGGGGGAGGGGTAAAAAATTGCCCAAAAATTGTTGACATAATCAATGGACAGCTCCCTTGTACAGTAGAGGAAATATCATGGTAGTTGTTTATTGAGGACCAATAGGCTCTACGTCGCGACTGTATCCTGCATTATGTGTTTGCGTTGTGTTTCTTTATAGATACGTCCGTATCAAAGACGATACGCGTCTATGTGTGTTTGTTTGTTTGTTTGTTTGTCTCCTCCTTTCTCAACCAGAAGGTGATAGTGTGGCGACCATGTGCCACAGATAGCCTTATTATTATTATTATTATTATTATTATTATTATTATTATTATTATTATTATTATTATTATTATTATTATTATTATTATTATTGATTGCTTAACTGTATAACTTGTTAGTTAATTAATTAATAAAGTTTTAATTCATGTAAAACGGACAGAGCACGCGCTAGGCTGAGACGCTAAGGCTTCGGTAAAATTATTAGGATCGCCACGGCCGCCCAAAGACCGAGAGATAAGTTGTATAAACCGGCAACGACTTATGGTTCCCCGAGCCTTCGGTCTTTATCAACTAGAGAGTTTGGCCGCTGAAAGACCGTCGCCTGTTTGACAGAGGCTGCGCGGAGACGGCGACTGGCTGCTGACGAAGGGAACAGGCGGTTGGAGCGATGGAAAGACGGAGAGAGAACGCAGCGGTCGGCCGGCTGTGTAGTCGATGCGTACGCCTGAACACTGGCGCCCGGACTACCAGGGTGGTTAGCGAGGGCTGGGCCCGTAGACGGGGTCGCTTACCACCGATAACGACGACACTGCCTCCTAGGTCCTGCTCTGACGGCATCTAAGCGGACGTGGCCCTACAGCTTGAAATTCCGCCTAAAAGAGCGGCGGCCGGGGAACAAGGTCCTGACGGCGATGCGCGTCGCCGGCGGCGATGCGCCCTTCGCCGCTGCCGACGACGCTAGGGGTGGGTCCGAAGTTAAGCTTCATGACGGATAAAAGCATAGATAGGGACATTTGGGAGCGAGCGCCCTCAAGGGCTAGTTCTAAAAATCGAAAATCTCCGAAATATGGGAATTTATATAGCACGCGTCAATAGGCGGACGCAGGCGGCTGTGTATCAAAAGTCCGCTTGAGACGCGCGCCCATCTGGCAGGAGCTATTGCCGCGCCGCTTAGCCGTAGACTAAGCCCTGACCACCGCTAACGTAAACGCTATTAGACAGGTCCCTACTTTTTCCTATTGACGGCAACTACGCGGAAATACAGACTACAGACGAAAAATCCGCCTAAGTGCCCGTCAAAAGTTTCAAAACTCTGAAAATTGTCAGTCTTTGTCATCACATGTACTTTTCGTGGTGTGCTCGCTTATAGTGTGAAGCGATAGAGTAAAGAAAGCACAGCGATTGAAAGCGAGTATTTGGAGCCCGTTTAAAGTGCTAAAGCTTATCGTTTCATATTGACGTATCAAAGGCTATTGATTGCAGTTCCTGTGCGCTAGTTATGGTGGCTGCCGGACTGCGTCTAGCTACCGCGTCTTTGTCCGTGTTACCAGTGTTGCCACTGTAGCCATTGTTGTCATTGTTGCTTGGTTTATTAATAAATAAATAAAAATAAACCAATAAAGGCAAGTTGTGTCCGTGTCTTTGAAAGTCGCTGCGACGCCGGAGTCTCAGCGCACTGTCCGTGAAGGTGAGCCTTGGCTGTGATGAACCTCGCCTACCTGAGGTCACGTTAGTGCCCAGGAGGTCAATTCTGAGCCAAGGGAGGAGACAGACGCCCGCCTGTCGTAAAGGCGCGGGGAGACAGTTTGAGTGAATCGACGGCCAGGAAAGAGTGGACCGCCGTCCATTCAGGCACGGATAACCTTGGATTTGGTGAAAGCGTGAGGAAGCAAAGAGACAACGCCGCCTGTCTATAAGAGAGCGGAAGACGGTCAGATTACCGAGAATGAAGAGACGTGGGGCCAAGTCGAAGCCAGAGACCAGGAGTACCTATCGCAATCGCTTAAGGCGCCGAGACCAAGCGGTGGCCAGCGATAAGAGGCATGAGTCAAAGGGTCTCTCGGACGAGGCCGGTGCCGGAACGGATAGAGAATCAGAGGAGGGAAACGAGAACCCTATGTTGAGGATCGGCCGTCCTCAGTGTGCTGCCTGCCCGGCAGCCGCGGACACCTCCTCTGATGTCGGAGAGCCGGAAAGGGAAACTGACGCCGCCGATCAGGCAGAGTCGGCGGCTGATGGCGATCGGGAGACCGAGCGGGCGTTGGGGGCCGCCCGACCGCCGGCCGCGCTACGAGACCGCGAGCCGCCGGGGTCGCCACAAAATGGTACCAGAAGTGGGGTGGATTCTGGCTTCCAGCCAAATGCAATGGATATTGACGACTGGAACAGAATTCCACCCCGTCAGAACTTGAGAGACTCAGAGGAACTACGTTCAGATTCGGGACGACAGGCATCCCGCAATGATTGGTTGGTGGTCCGTGGTCAAAACGCTGAAAACATCCCGAGGCGAGCGGGAAGGTCAGATAGAGCGGAAGGGAACGTAATAGAAGATCTGCACAGATCTGGGGAATTTGCTAGCCTAGGTTGCGCCGGCACCGAAGCAGCATTGGCGACCTGTGAGATCGACGAAGCGTTCACCCGGAAGCCAGACAGTTACAGTCAGCGTGTAGTGGATCGCCAACCTGTTAATCGGAGCCAGTTGGAGGAACCAAAGACTGATAGAGACTGGTGGGCGGTCCGTGAAGAGCGCGTGCATCCTCCGTCACAGAGGCAATTGCAGATGAGTGAACTTGAGACCGATCGTGAGCCAGTGACCAATGCTATTATCGGTTGCGCCGGCACCGAGAACGCTGGTTATAGGCAGCGGGGAGATCAAGTGTCTGCGTCAGTACGTGAGTCGACGCGCAAGTTGGACCGCCTCCCGATGGGACCCGTGAGACCGGAGAGTAACGTTTGGCGGGCGGTTTCCGAAACTCTGCAAACAGGCAGCCAGTCACAAATAAGAGAACTTGAGTATCGCCAGCCGCAGGGTCTTGCACTTCTCAGTAGCGCCGGCACTGGGAGAGCTAACCACGGTCAGCGAAGGGACCAAGTGTTTGTGACAGAGTCAGAATCAGGGACAGATTACGAGGTTGACCGCCCGCCGCCGCTTGATCAAAGCAGGAACAAGCCTGCTATGGTACCAGGAACGGTCAGAGGACTGTGTCAAACAGTCGTAAGCTGCGAAGATCGAATGTATCGATCGAAAGTGCCAACGGAAGATATCGAAGACGAGGACTCCGAAGTGGATATTGCTCCACCAGGTCGACGGAGAGAGACTTACAGGCCAGTCTCATGGGAGGACGGCGAGCTCCCACTCCAAGAAACGAGAGGAAGGGAAACCAGTTTCGCCCTCGAGAGGCGTGGAAGCGACGATGGAACGGGTAAAGTTAAGGACCGAGACCGTGCGGTTAACTACAGAACTTATGAAGCTGAAAGACAAGGTGAACAGAACCCTGCGGATTGGGACACTTTGGAGGACAGAAACTGCCTCGGAGCCGGCGCCGATGCAGCGATGTTCGAAAGAGCAACCAACCGCACCACACTGAAGCAGAATATCGTCGTTGGAGATCGCTACCCTGAGTACGGAGCTCGTCTCGGAGCCGGCGCCGAGGCGACTGTGTACGAAAGAGCAGTGTATCCTCCAAACGAAGACCCACGAAGCGATCGAAGGTGTCAAGTTCCGGAAGCTCACAGAGTCGCCAAAGGTAACCGCAGAACCGAAGAACGGTGGGATCAACAGCACGTCAATCGACCGCACTCGGATAACAGAGCTTGCCTAGGAGCCGGCGCCGGGACAGCGATGTTAGAAGAAGCGGAAGGTTACGTCGTGCAGAGAGGGTACCGTGCACCACGTCAAAATGAAATTCGGAATATTGCAGGCAGACCTTGCCTCGGGACCAACACTGAGAGGGCAGTGAACAGAACGACAGACAGACCAGTGTCCAGAATACAGAGTCACCCTAGTTCACAGGCTCAGTGGACAGATCAGGGATGTGAGGACCGTGATAGTTTGGGATTCGAACGACGATGGGAGCAACAAGATTGGAAGCTATCCGCTGACAGAACCTGCCTCGGAGCCGGCGCCGAAGCAGCAATGTCAAAAGAGGCCGAAAATCGTTACGCTCCAGCAGGCCATCGTCCGTTGCGTGGCAAAGAAGGTCAATGCTACATAGGCAGAGCATACCTTGGAGCCGACTCCGAGGCTGCAATGTCCAGAGAGGTGGATAGACCACATTACTCTCGAAGGAACGAAGAAGGTGATCAGTCGATGTGGGAACCCAGGAGAGATTACGGCAGAAATGCCTTGGTGCCGCGAGAAACCAAAGTCCGTTGGTCTATTTCGAACGACAGAGCTTGCTTAGGAGCCGGCGCCGACGCGGCTAGGTCGCGAGGAAGAACCAAATGGACTCAGAAAGAAGGGGACAGCCGTGAAGGAAACGAGAAGCGTGACTTGTCTGCCCTCCGACGGGCAATGATTGAAATGCAGAACAAATTGGAAGGGCTCGCCTTTCGGGATCAAGGTAGGCTCAAATCCAAAGACGAAGCGAATCGTGGACATGGAAAGCACCGTCATGAGAGAGAGGTGACGGCGGGCAGGTCAGACAAGAATTTCTTATTTAGAAATTCAGTAAAGCAAGAAAGTTCTGAATGCCACAAGGAGAAGGGCGGCTCCTTCAACCGTGAAACTTCGGAAAACAAGGCAGTTCGGAAAAATCTATCAAAAGGAGCTGGAAAACGAATTGGCTCGAGACCAAAGTCACCTGAATCGTCGGAAAACGGGACCGAAACTCCGAGTGACTACGAGTCAACTTCGGATGAGTCTGATTATCGGGGCAAGCAAACTGTGGAATCCAAGAGAGATAATAAAACAGCGGTGGATCTACGCTGTCAGAGTTCTCAGGATGGTAAACAAAAAGACCGCGGTATCCGAATCAAGCTGGAGAAGTACGATGGTAAAACACCGGTGGCCGCTTTTCTGGCAAAGTTTGAAGTGTGTTCTCGGTGTAACGGTTGGAATGAGAGGGAAAAGGCAGACCAACTCATGTGTGCTCTTACAGGTCCTGCAGCTCAGCTTTTGTGGGACATGGGAGATTTGCAGAACGTAACGTGGAAGACATTGGTGGACCATTTAAGTGCGCGATATGGCTCACAAGATCAGACGAGTCTTTATCGAATGAAATTGCGAACATATCGACAAGCTCAGGAGAATCCTTGAACTCTGTCATGTTGGAAATTCGAAACTAATGGTGCTTGCGTACCCTGGACCAACGAATGAACTGTTAGAAACAGTGGCTTGCGACGCTTTCATCGACGCTTTAGCCGATCAGGAGTTGGCCCAGAAAGTACGAGAGCGAGAGCCGTCATGTCTGGATATTGCGTACAAGCACGCTGTACGGTTCGAAGCATACGGTAAAGCTTCTAAGTTCGGTACCGATGGTGAGCGGAAACCATGGAGAGTGAAGAATACAAAACAGGTGAATACGAGAGACCCACAGAATCGACGTTTAGACGATGTCGAGAGGAACATGAAAACGATCTTAGAGAGGTTGGAACAGTTGACTCTCGACAGAAACACTGTCCAGAAACGGGAGCTGGTGGACAGGCCAAGAGAGCAGAGTAGACTGTTGGATAGAACATGTTTCGGCTGTGGCCAGAAAGGTCATTATAAGCGGTTTTGTCCTCAGGCCCGAGCCTCGGATGAACATCAAAATCAGGTGGGCGAAGAAGCGGGTCAACCTGATGGAACCAGAGATGCGCAGAACCATCTAGTAAAAGGAGCCGTATGGCTTATGTTTTCGGAAAGTTGGAAGGTCGAAGAAAGGAACACCCATGCCTTTTGGACACAGGGAGTGAAATGTCGTTGGTACCGAAGTATATGGTCAACAAGAAATTACTTAGACCGGCTCAGCAACGCCTGCTGGCAGCGAATGGAACTAGAATCAAAGTAGAGGGCGAGGCCACCCTCAAAATAAAGATAGGAAGAAACGTGTACGCTCTTCCTTGTCTGGTTACCGAACAAGTAACCGAATTAATTTTGGGTCTGGCTTGGTTGGAGAACAATAAAGTGAGTTGGAACTTCGCTACGGGAAGAATCTGTGTCGGGACAGAATCAATACCTCTCCATGAGGTGGACGAGGAGAGCATGTGCCGCAAGGTTATGATCGAAAGGGAAGTTGTCATACCATCCCTCCGAGAAGTAGATATTTCGGCAATCATGGTTTACCCTCATTTGGGACGATGTCAAACAGAATGGGCAACTGTTCCGAGCGAACTGCTGACAAATGTAATAGTCGGTCGAACGTTAATAAATGGAGAAGACGATGAACCTAGAATAAGGGTCATCAATGTGGGACCAACAACGGTGGAAATTCCATCGAAAACTTTGTGTCAGTTGGAGAGGGTTGAAGTCTTACAAGACTGCGAAGCGGAAACCAGTGCGGATGAATTTTCGAGTACGGTGGTCACGAATGCTATCCATGTGGAAAATGGAGACGAGAGCAAGTTGTCAAACTTGTGGGAGAACGTGGAAGGCGTCACGAGTGAGCAAAGAGAGTCACTTCGGGAGCTCATCTTGCGCTACCGGACAAGTTTTTCCCTATCAGAGAATGATTTGGGTTACACGTCGGTGATTCAGCACGAGATTGACACGCAGAAAGAGGACCCAGTGCGGCAACCTCTTAGAAGGCAACCAATAGCAATGTTGGCCGAAATCGATCGTCAGGTGGACTCCATGTTGGAACAGAATATTGTGGAACCGTCGTCCTCTGAATGGTCATCAAACGTTGTCATGGTGAAAAAGAAAGACGGTAGCCTACGCTTCTGCATAGATTACCGGAAAGTGAATGCGAAAACGAGGAAGGATTCATTTCCTTTACCTTTGATCAGTGAATGTTTGGATACTCTTGGCGGAGCGAAATGGTTTAGCACATTCGATCTTCGTGCTGGCTATCACCAGATGGCGCTTCATCCGAAGGATAAGCACAAGACAGCTTTCGTTACAAGGAAAGGATGCTTCCAGTTCCGTGTGTTACCGTTCGGACTGTGCAATAGTCCTGCTTCATTCTGTCGGTTAATGAACCTCGTGCTATCAGGTCTAAATCTGGATATTTGTTTGGTATACCTCGACGATATTATTGTCTTCTCGAAAGACGTGGAAAGTCATATGGAACGGTTGAAAAAGGTATTCAGCCGATTAAACCAGTATAATCTTAAGCTGAAGCCTTCTAAATGTCACTTGTTGCAAAGGCAAGTCTTGTTCCTCGGACACGTTGTGAGTTCGGAAGGAGTCGCCACGGATCCAGACAAGGTCAAATCCGTGAAGAACTGGGCGACACCTAAGAATGTAAGACAGGTGAGGTCGTTCGTTGGACTTTGTTCCTATTATCGGAAGTTCGTTTCTGATTTTGCTTTAATAGCAAAACCATTGCATGGTCTTACTAGGAAAGGAGTAACGTTTCAATGGTCCGAAGAATGCGAACAGGCATTTCAGGAATTGAAGAACCGGTTAACTTCATCGCCGATACTCGCACTTCCTATCGACGATGGAGATTACGTATTGGATACAGATGCGTCTGGATACGCCATTGGAGCGGTTTTATCACAGATTCAGGGTGGTGAAGAGAAAGTGATTTGTTACGCAAGTCGATTGTGTTCCCCGGCAGAGAGGAACTACAATGTAACCAGAAGGGAACTGCTAGCGGTGGTATACTTTTTGAAGGAGTTTCGGCAGTATCTATGGGGCAAGAAGTTTTTACTTCGTACGGATCACTCAGCTCTTCAGTGGTTGAGAAAGACACCGGAACCAATTGGGCAGCAAGCTCGGTGGCTTGAAACGATTGAAGAATTCGATTTTGAAATTATTCATAGATCGGGAGCAAAGCATGGCAACGCGGATGCGGTGTCAAGAATACCGCACGATGGGTTAGAGAACCCTGAAGAAACTGACCATCGAATCAAAGCGGTTTTCGCGGTGAAGGAAGAGGCAGATTTATCTGCTTGGAACGAATGGAGCAAGGAAAGTATTCGATCTAAGCAGCTGGAAGACCGAGATGTCTCGTCCCTTGTTGGTTGGAAAGAAGCAGAAAGCTACCCTTCAGAGGAGGTTTTCTTGCAGAGGAGCGGTGAGTTGAAAACGCTACTTAGCCATTGGAACCAGATGTCTATTATTAATGGAATCCTTTACCGTGATTGGCTGGATGGAAAGGAAAACCGAGTCTTGCGAAGGCAATTAGTTGTTCCGAAGAGCCTACGGAACGAAGTTATGGAACTGACGCATGCAAGTTTCTCGGGAGGTCACTTTGGTATTCGAAAAAGCCTTGGTCAGCTACAAAGACGTGCCTATTGGCCAGGCTGGAAGGAAGACATGAGACGGTTTTGTCAGTGTTGTGACCGTTGTGCGCGATATCGTAGAGAGAAACCGCCAAAGCAAGGGAGGTTGCAGAAAGTGCTTGTTGGCGAACCAATGGAACGATTTGGAATCGATATTACGGGACCACATCCCGTATCAAATAAAGGAAATAAGTACATTTTGACTGCTATTGATTATTTTTCGAGATGGGCCGAGGCGCTCCTATCAGAAATCAAGAAGCGTCAACGGTGGCGCAGACTCTTATGGTGCACGTATTCTCACGATTTGGAATGCCACGACAGATTTTGACAGATCAAGGTCCGTGTTTTGAATCAACTCTGTTCAAAGAGCTGTGTCGAATAATGGAAATCGATAAGATACGCACGACCCCGTACCATCCTTCCGGGAATGGACTTATCGAAAGGTTCCATCGTACCCTGAACATGCTCTTGGGCAAAGTCGTGTCTGAACGGCAGAAGGATTGGGACGTTCATTTACCGTATGTCATGGCTGCCTATCGTTCTACGGAACACGAATCGACCAAGAGAACACCGAATTTTCTGTTCCTTGGTAGAGAGAACCATGCACCGATCGATCTACTTGTGTCTCCGACAGAGGACCGAGAGATCGATGTGGAAGAATTCGTTGCTAACCGACGGGAGATAATGGATAATGCGTACCAGTTGGTGAGAGACCAGTTACAGAAAACATTCGAGAGAAGGAAGAAGTCGTACGACCTAAGAGTGAGGCCCGCGAGATTCACAGAGGGTGATTGGGTCTACTATTATCATCCAAGAGTGCTTACGGGGCGAAAAGCAAAGTGGGCCAAATTCTTTACCGGACCATTCTTGGTTGTGACCGTTTTGGGCCCGGTACTGTATCGAATCCAGAAAGGTCGCACTTCGAAACCTTTGATCGTGCACGTGGATAAATTGAAACGGTTCCGAGGGGAAGCTCCGAAGTCGTGGCTACCTGAAACCATCGAAACGGAAACGTTGTCGGATATCGAACTGCCTTTGGGGGGTGACAATGAACCTCGAACAACCGAGTCTGCGAAGGAAGACCCCGAGCCGGAATTCTCAGCGGACGATGAGGTTGAGGTCATCAGAGCGGAAACCGATCGCAGGACCCGGAAATCTCGTCCACCTCGCTGGTTGGACGGGTTCGTTTAATGGAACAATGACTTCAGATGGCAACTAGAGACGGTCGAGACGCCTCGCGATTCAATGGATCGAACTTTGTCGAACGTCTGCGAATGGACGCTTCATTGCGCTTTGTTGGAACGTTCTATTGTTTGCTAAGAGAGACAGACTCTTACTGTTTAACTTGTTTACCCGTGTTTGTTTAGTCTTTAAATGTTTTATGGTGAACTGATATTGCTTAGTTGTGACAGTTTGTCGCCTTAATTGGCTATTTTGTGATTCGCTACGCGCTTGGCTTAGGTTTAGCCAGCTAATGAAAATCGCTGAACTGTTTAGTTTTCACTGCTTGCATATATTGATTGTTCGCTTATTGTGCATTTTACTGCATAATTGTGCATCGTCGTCATTGCTTTCTTTATTGAATCTAGAGTTAAGCGTGCAAAAGAACACCGCTTAACTGCAGTTGTTAAGATAAGTCATGTTAATTTAAATAGCATATTAAGCGAACAAAGGAAATCGCTTAATTAGGATTGTTTCTTGTAATTTTTTATTTTTTTTATTTTTTATTTTAATTTTTTTATGTCCTTTGGGTATCGGAAACGGTGACGGTGGTGAAACTCCTCGCCCTTTCTGCACGTCGGGAGGCTTAAGTATCGCAGAGACCACTAATGTCCTTTCTCTAGTTACCTGGGTAGTGTGGTAGGTAGGGGGAACAGAAGCGGATGACTTGTTCCCGTGGAGTTCAGGTCCCTTCCCTGCACGGGTTGTCCCAGTGAGTTAAGACCCTGGTACTCTTGGCCATCTTAAGTAGATGAGGTTAAATTAACGACTGTCGTGTCGTATCACCATGGTTTGCAGAGATGCTTTGCATCTCAAGTGAGCAGGGGAGAGTGTGGCGACCATGTGCCACAGATAGCCTTATTATTATTATTATTATTATTATTATTATTATTATTATTATTATTATTATTATTATTATTATTATTATTATTATTATTGATTGCTTAACTGTATAACTTGTTAGTTAATTAATTAATAAAGTTTTAATTCATGTAAAACGGACAGAGCACGCGCTAGGCTGAGACGCTAAGGCTTCGGTAAAATTATTAGGATCGCCACGGCCGCCCAAAGACCGAGAGATAAGTTGTATAAACCGGCAACGACTTATGGTTCCCCGAGCCTTCGGTCTTTATCAACTAGAGAGTTTGGCCGCTGAAAGACCGTCGCCTGTTTGACAGAGGCTGCGCGGAGACGGCGACTGGCTGCTGACGAAGGGAACAGGCGGTTGGAGCGATGGAAAGACGGAGAGAGAACGCAGCGGTCGGCCGGCTGTGTAGTCGATGCGTACGCCTGAACACTGGCGCCCGGACTACCAGGGGTGGTTAGCGAGGGCTGGGCCCGTAGACGGGGTCGCTTACCACCGATAACGACGACACTGCCTCCTAGGTCCTGCTCTGACGGCATCTAAGCGGACGTGGCCCTACAGCTTGAAATTCCGCCTAAAGAGCGGCGGCCGGGGAACAAGGTCCTGACGGCGATGCGCGTCGCCGGCGGCGATGCGCCCTTCGCCGCTGCCGACGACGCTAGGGGGGTGGGTCCGAAGTTAAGCTTCATGACGGATAAAAAGCATAGATAGGGACATTTGGGAGCGAGCGCCCTCAAGGGCTAGTTCTAAAAATCGAAAATCTCCGAAATATGGGAATTTATATAGCACGCGTCAATAGGCGGACGCAGGCGGCTGTGTATCAAAAGTCCGCTTGAGACGCGCGCCCATCTGGCAGGAGCTATTGCCGCGCCGCTTAGCCGTAGACTAAGCCCCTGACCACCGCTAACGTAAACGCTATTAGACAGGTCCCTACTTTTTCCTATTGACGGCAACTACGCGGAAATACAGACTACAGACGAAAAATCCGCCTAAGTGCCCGTCAAAAAGTTTCAAAACTCTGAAAATTGTCAGTCTTTGTCATCACATGTACTTTTCGTGGTGTGCTCGCTTATAGTGTGAAGCGATAGAGTAAAGAAAGCACAGCGATTGAAAGCGAGTATTTGGAGCCCGTTTAAAGTGCTAAAGCTTATCGTTTCATATTGACGTATCAAAGGCTATTGATTGCAGTTCCTGTGCGCTAGTTATGGTGGCTGCCGGACTGCGTCTAGCTACCGCGTCTTTGTCCGTGTTACCAGTGTTGCCACTGTAGCCATTGTTGTCATTGTTGCTTGGTTTATTAATAAATAAATAAAAATAAACCAATAAAGGCAAGTTGTGTCCGTGTCTTTGAAAGTCGCTGCGACGCCGGAGTCTCAGCGCACTGTCCGTGAAGGTGAGCCTTGGCTGTGATGAACCTCGCCTACCTGAGGTCACGTTAGTGCCCAGGAGGTCAATTCTGAGCCAAGGGGAGGAGACAGACGCCCGCCTGTCGTAAAGGCGCGGGGAGACAGTTTGAGTGAATCGACGGCCAGGAAAGAGTGGACCGCCGTCCATTCAGGCACGGATAACCTTGGATTTGGTGAAAGCGTGAGGAAGCAAAGAGACAACGCCGCCTGTCTATAAGAGAGCGGAAGACGGTCAGATTACCGAGAATGAAGAGACGTGGGGCCAAGTCGAAGCCAGAGACCAGGAGTACCTATCGCAATCGCTTAAGGCGCCGAGACCAAGCGGTGGCCAGCGATAAGAGGCATGAGTCAAAGGGTCTCTCGGACGAGGCCGGTGCCGGAACGGATAGAGAATCAGAGGAGGGAAACGAGAACCCTATGTTGAGGATCGGCCGTCCTCAGTGTGCTGCCTGCCCGGCAGCCGCGGACACCTCCTCTGATGTCGGAGAGCCGGAAAGGGAAACTGACGCCGCCGATCAGGCAGAGTCGGCGGCTGATGGCGATCGGGAGACCGAGCGGGCGTTGGGGGCCGCCCGACCGCCGGCCGCGCTACGAGACCGCGAGCCGCCGGGGTCGCCACAATAGATCTACATAGCAACAACACTCTGAAGGAGTAGCTTCGGACATGTGTGTGTTGTGTTTGTTTATAGACGCGTCCGTATCAAAGACGATGGGCGTCTATGTGTGTTTGTATGCGACGGACATCAAAATTAACAGGATTTTATTCGTCTCTTGATGACATCATCACATTTGGAAAATTAAGAAATTTTGCCATTAAGTCCTTCTATTTCTTTGGTTCAACATACATCTGCGAACATTTTCAGCTCTAATGTTAATCTGCAGTCAGTCGTGCGCATATCAACCAGTAGGCCTAACTTAAAACCTGACTACAAAAAGCTTGTCGGAAATTTTTCTCAGCTACAAAAATCTCATTAATGAAATAGTAAATAACTGTTGAGAATCTAGTCACCGTGACACGGTCTTAATAAGAAGAAAATCCTGCAAGCTTAAAAACAACGCAAATTGGCGAATGCATGTCCTCTTCAGATAAACTGAAACGATTGAATAAATTTTAATGGCAAATTTTCTTTTGGAAACACATTGAACAATGTTTTCTTCTCATTCAAGAATATGCGACTAGAGTCGGTGAACCAGATGATTGACGATAAAGAAAAAAAATCACTGCAATATTATGATGCAAGGTGTTCAAATCGATATTGCTGAGACCTGCCATGCAGGTGTGCCTATACCTGTCCACGTCTTCTTACGGGAAATTACGAATTATTTTACGGTTGGGGGTCGCCACATCATGGGGAATTGAATTAAAAGGGTCGCAACACTATAAAGGTTGAGAATCGCTGCAGTCTAGAAGAAGCCAGATTTGACGGAAAGACGAGAAGACCGAAGAGCTTCTGCGGAAATATTTTGGAAGCAGACGACATAAATGAAAACACTGAAAACTGCGTCTAAATGCTGAATACGACTATCGCCAGAATTCCTCAAAGCACAGGCAGTCGATGCAAATAAATCTAAAGTTAAGCGGCGTGGGCGTTTACAATATTAATAACTTGTGATTTGCCGGCGATGCAACTTAATCTAATGGCGTGCAGATGGGGAAACTCCAGGACTTTATCATTAAGGCAGCCCTGGAAAGTCATGAGAAGAAAGGAAAACGCTTGTAGAGAACATAAGAAAACATTCTGCATTGTGATCTCCAAGAAGAAAATATACTTTCAACTTCAGAATTATTGTGTGAATGAAAAACAGATCCAACAAGATTCCTGACATCCATATACAGTACAGTGTACTTGAGAATCTGGTTTACAAGCGATGGAATTACCGGTAGTGAGTCAGCAGGGTCGGCAGTACTGGCAACCGCCCGGGGCCTCCCACTGAATAGGGCCTCCCACTTTTAGTAACAAAATTTTAAAGATTTTTTAAAAGCAACAAGCACAAATATTCGACAGTTGTACAATTAGATTAACGAAGTATCGTTTTAATCGATTATACACTTCCGAATACTGTATATTACCGAATACTGTATATTACCGAATACTGTATATTACCGAATACTGTATATTACCGAATACTGTATATTACCGAATACTGTATATTACCGAATACTGTATATTACCGAACGCGCTAAAAGACGGTTGGGGCGGGGGAGGGGGTCGAAGGCATTACGCTCACACCGCTCATACTACGCATTTCTTCAGCGTCGTGAAAAGTCTGACAAACAAAAAAAGTCATCTCCAGTTTTCAAACTTCCTATAGGGGCCCGTGACTACTCTGCCCAGGGGCCCTGAATTTCTCTCGACGGTCCTGTGGTTGGCAACTGGATCTCCCACATTGTACTTGCCCGGGGCCTCCCACTTTGTAAGACCAATCCTGTGAGTCAGGTGTAAGAACCGGAAAAAGAATGGTCAAAACAGCCGCTGCAAGTCTAAAACACCTACACAAGAACACGCACTTAAGATCAATACCATGCAGGATACGAATATTTGAATGTTATACGGTTGGCTCAACTCGGCTGATCGCACAATATAAATGAGCTGAAACTTGAAATTTTGACGACGTCTGAAGCAGTGAAGAACGAACTTGAAGCTGCTGAAATGTGCTTTCTAGGAAAACTCTAAATGCATCGACTGGAAAGAAAATGAATGTACTGTAGAGTGTAGATATGCTAGAGATGACAGGCATAGAAAGAAAAACTGCTGCCTTCTTTGTTGATTTTGATGGACGACCGGCTTAATTGGCGCGAAAGGTTCGGACGAGACAACGAGTGGGATGACGTATATATATATATATATATATATATATATATATATATATACATATATACATATATATGCAGGTAAACAGTGCACTTTGCAAACAGACTATTTGTTACCATTCTAGTTTACAGTATACCAGCGAAGCGAATAATAATGCTTCTTAAGTCGTCGCTGACAGTTTTCAAAATTACATCGAATTATTTGAATTTCAAAGTACGCTCGAGATTTTGGACATCAGATCAGCCTGTTTCCTAATTACTGTAAAGGTTCGACTGCCCCGCCTCCCCCCCCCCCCCCGGGCCACACGCCTTTTAGAATTTGCACGGTCGTTTTGGCGATGTCGCTGCTGAGAATAACTTAATATTTAAAATGGTGCCCACTTCAAGGCATCGACTTGAATATAACCGGGTACTGTTTAGCACGATGTCTGGCGACTTCGTCTTCTACAATCAATTCAGTTTATAAACATATTCTGGTCTTAAATTTCTAAATATGCGAAAGCAAGGGCGAACTGGTCATATGGCTTTGGATAGCCTGAATATAATGCCTAGTCTGCATATCCGCCTTAACCTGGAATCTGGAAGTATGGACTGACCTTTGGATTACAACCTCGATTCACCACGGACAATGATTCACGACTACGATTATTCACTGAAGCGACCATCGACTGGTGCAGATGTACTACTACAATGGCGCTAAAGAAGTCTACTACTACTACTACTACTACTAGTCACTACTACTGGGATGCTGAGATTGGAAAAGCAAAGATGAGCATAGAACTCCTGCAACGCACGCTGCAGCCTATCGGCCTCACTGGCCACACTGCGAGGAGGGTGGAAGATGGCAGACCGGGTTACGCGCTGGAGCGGTAGGCTGACGGAGCGGGTTCAAGCTTCGTTAGCGCCCTTAGCAATGATGTTAATCCTTGTCCTGGTCCTGGTTCTTGTCCTTAAGGACTCCTTAAGGATCAATTTGAAGTCCTTGTCCTTGTCCTCGTTCTTGGGGAGACATTCCTCGTCCTTATCCTCGTCCTTGGGGGCTTGGTCCTCGTCCTTATCCTCGACTTTGCAGATCTGTCCTTGTCCTGGTCCTTGTAACTTAGTCCTTGAAAAATCCTTATAATGACCAAATTACTTGTATACCATTTTCAATTGTTCTGATAATTATGTTCCAAGGTAAGAGTAGTATGTGGATTTATATTTAGGCTACATACTTGTTTTGAGTTACTCTAAATGTGTAGTCATTGTTTCCTTTATGATACCAGACTTTCCAGTTGAGGAGTTTCCTTTATAATACCCATGATAATACCGGTTGAGGAATTGATTCTTTAGCAGAATTCCTTGTTGTCATGCGACGTCTGCTCCAGTTGATCGAGTGTTTTCGCAAAGTGGTCTCATGATAATAGACGGTAGACCTCATCGTGTGCACGTGACTGATCAGCTGTTGCTGGAAACACTTGTTTATTTGAAATGCATAATTGCTGTTGACTAGAGTCACTAGATTATGTTTTACAACATCCTTTTTTTGCTTTTCTAATTTTGTGATTCGAATTGAAATTATTTTTGTTTTTTTCGTTTCTGACTTTTTTCTGTCAGAGGTCGGTCCTTGTCTTTGATCCTTGTTCTTAGAGGCCAGTCCTTGTGGTCCTTGCGCTTGGGGGACAAGTCCTCGTCCTTGTCCTCGTATTTAGAGGGTCGGTCCTCGTCCTTGTCCTCGTATTTAGAGGGTCGGTCCTCGTCCTTATCCTCGTCCTTGGGGGGTCGGTCCTTGTTAACATCACTGGTCCCTAGTTTCTTTCACACAGGCAGTAATGTCTCCTAGGCCACTATATATCGCACGAAGTTATAGCAAGCATCTGAAAGCAGATCTCTCTCCAATATAATCAATTCAAATTACGAGACATTTTGTCGAAGACGGTTTTTTAACCGCGGATAGATTCGTTCGAGAATCCTCTGATAAAGTTTACGAGCATGCACAGACACTCACCTCTTGTCGCAAGTCTGACATTATTTAAAATGTACGGCCAATCGTATTTGGACACGCTCGTCTGGTCATACACTTCCGCCACGAGTTTGTCGTATTTTGATTTCGATGGCTTCGAATCGGCCGTACTGTCCGAACTGTCCGGTTTACGCAGCAGTTCGCGAATGGCGGTGCTCCTAAAGCCACAGTCGGATCGACCAAGCGTTTCGTTTTCGAGGTTCTCGTGCCAGATAACGCCCAGATTCGTCCATTTGTATTCTTCGAGTATGTTGCTTTTAACGAAGTGTGCCAGTTTGGCGTACGAACCGGTCAGACGCGTTAGATACGGAAAATTGTCTCGGTTGCCGAAGGCTCTCGTCAGGCCACCGGGAGTTACTATCGGTAGCTTCCAGTGCTTGGCGTAGCGTCCCACCGGAGACAGGGTAAACTTACAGCAGGGACCGTAGAGAATGTTCACCGAATTGCGATAGAATATCTCCATGGCTCTGATAGGACCGTCGTAGTCGGAGCAACAGGTGTTATGGTAACTGACGCTTAGATTAATGTCCGGCGCATAGTTAGTCATGTGCTTCCTGATGATACCTTCTTCCGCCTCAACCGACCGAAGAGTCGGACACGCGTCGAGGACCGAGGGCGGGGGGTGATAGGGTAAGAGAACGCCGAGCGTTACGTTTATCCCGTTCCCGGATCGTGTCGTGTACGCCAGAAGAAGACCCGCTATCGTAATCCAGATGCCGCCGAACATATTGCCGCGGTCAACAACTAGAGAGAACTCCACTCAGCAGATCAGCGGCGATGTCGCCAGAGACCTGGCTCCATTACCAATAATTAACCAGAAAAACGAGAATTAGAAGAAGAAAAACAACCGACCGAAGAGTCGGTTTTCTCTGAGAAACTGCCGGTCACATAACTCGAAGAACTGTAGCCGACCTTTGACCTTTGAGCTACTCGCTACATCGCCGCAGAGAACATCTCTCTCGCCTGTTCAACGCACGTGTGCGACTCTGCCGTTTAACGAAACATGCGACTGCCCGCCGCCGCAGCCTTTACCTACAAGGATGATGCCCTGCGTAAGTGAATAAATGTTTTACCGAAGTAAGGCGGTCGTATTATTGCTTGACTGGCTATACGGCAACTGCGGCAAACGAGACTGCCACATCCATCCGTTCAAAATAACACAATCCGCACGTGACTTATTGCTGAAGACAAAGGGTGTAACATCGACGTCTGCCCTGTGATCTTTTATCCGACCGTTAGGCTTCCGTCGAAACGAACTTAATACGTTTTACGTAGCCTATTGCCACTAGCCAACAAAAACCATGAAAGTGCGAGAAATCAATCGGGAAAAGGTCTGTTGGTATTGGTTGTGTAAATGTATGCTATATACGATTAGATTTATAGCATTAAAATGTCTATGCAGATAATGCAAAATTTTTAATGAGCCCGTAATTTCGAAATAATGAATGAAATGTTAGGGATCACAAAGTGTTTCATAATATGCGTCATATATCTGAAAATTACTTCATTTACCATGTGCTATTAAAATTGATCGAGAAAGTAGAAGAAGTTTATGGATGACTGAAGGTCTACTTGGATTTTTGTGCTGTTCAATGTTCAATGTGCTGTTCAATTTTTAAATGTTGACATCAGAATTGCAAATTTTTCAGTATAAGCATTTCGATTTTCTTACTATTTATATTTTTATTGTTCTCCAGAAATTGCGCAAAACCTAATATTTTCCATAAGATTCAATTAATTATGCTATCCAACAGGCCCTCTCTTGGAAAAATACTCGATAGACAAGGACAATGAACAAAGTAGGAAACGACTATTTTGAACATTAAAATAAAGAGTTTTATACGAAATTTTGTCTCGAATAGAGATTGAATTCAAACATGAGGAGGGGTTGGTTGGTTGTAATGGAAACTACTATGACTGATCTTTGAAATTGACCCTGGGCGAGGCGACTGACCACTATACACTTCGGTTATAGATATATCTGAAATGTAGATTAAGCGCCTTGCAATAAGCAGCTATACTACGGTACCTACTTTCGAAAGCACCATAGAAATACAGGAGATTTCACTTGCTTGCCCAATAGTTACAGCCTTACAGGTCTGAGGATGAAGTTTGGGCAAGGTTTTCAACTTTAAAATTACGACACAAACTATAGTTGATATCAACTATAAACTATATAGTCTATATGCCTACTTAACGATTTCGGTTTTCGGTGGTGTAGCCCATTGATTCTGGAATAGGAAGGGATATATTGATATTTTTAGGTTTGCGGGTGAATAAAGTTTTGATGAACAAAACAAATACGTCGTGGTATCAACAGTGCAACGCTTTAAACTTCTTTCGTTCATTCTCACATTGTCTCCTACTACAGTACCTACCATCCCCCACTAATTATTCAACGGTCTTGTACAAATCCTACAATCGCTCCCAGTCCGAATAGAGGAGGCCGCCGCCCCTCCCCCCATATCCAACTCTCCGTGCATGGCTACGTAGCCAATGTCGGTTTTCAGAGTGTCTCTGTTTATGTGTCTGTGTGATAAACAGAAATCACAGAGCTCGACCTAGGTCTGCAGTAATTTCAAAGGCTGAAAGCAAGACAAATCCACACTGCGTTAAATCAACTCTGACGGAAACGGCGTTAAAAAGAACGCACCACCTAAAGTACAAAGGTCAACTGTCGAGGCTGCAGACGAAATCTATATTTTAACTCTAGCGAAGACAGGTGAGAAGATACTTTCATTTTGAGGAGTTGGAATTTTTTTAAAAATTATGCATGCTAACGTTTTGCGCGAAACAAAACTTGTCGGTGCATTTTGAAGCCTCAAAATGTTGGCTGGCTTCCGTGCTTCTAAGAAGAGACGAAACGAGACATTTAATCAGAAAACGATACCATCAAGATGCCGCAGATGAATCAGACTAGCATTTCGCATTCTCGCATCTCGTATCAGGGAATTCGCTTTAGCCACAGGCATATAGCGCAAGTTCTGTTTCACTCAGCGTCTTAGTTTAAGCCAAACGTCTTTCGGCCGTCTAAGCGCGTTCCTCTTGCAACGTTTAAAAAGTTAAAGGTAGGTCACGTACTCGAGTCCTAGCGTTGGGTTCCAGCGCCTATCTCCGGCCTGGCTAATCAGCGACGTACTTGTAGGTGGTATAAGGGTAGGTTGCCATTACTTTTCCCAGACCCACGCTTTACCTTCGCAGCTTAACGCTGCTCCTCAGTTTACCACCGCTCTCTAGCGGGTAAGGCTGAGTCGACCTTAAAGCTCCTGCGGGAATCGAACCCGCGACCTTCTGCTCCATCGTCCAGTGTTGCTACCACTCTGCTAACTTCCCGCAATGTATATTACGTACTACAAACTTTTGGCCTAACGTTTCTGGCCAATCGATATCTCACAGATTATCAAGGGTTATATTTAATGCAAATTATGCAATTAAATTAAAACAAATAGATTTTAAGATGACTTAAAACTGCAAAAATACTTCTTTTTGCGGTAGTCCTATCCATTTTGTTTGCATCATCATCATCATCATCATCATCATCGTCGTCGTCATCATCATCATAATCATCATAATCGTCACCATTATCATCATCATAAACACCATCAACATCATTTTCATCCATGCATGAGTTAGTTCATGTTTGTCTGTTTAGAGATCTGCAGCATAATTCTTGTAGATTGCCTTTATGCCTAACACTCAGACGTAGACATTATTCTCAGAATCTTGTTGATTCTTTCATCTTTAATTCGGCTTATGTGTCCAAATAAAATCACTCTCTGAATCAGGATTGTTTTTGGATGACGATGACCATGATCAAGGTGAATAATTAATTGTCAGTAATGATGAAGCTAAATGCTTGACAGTTATGCTTAGAATCCGCCAATAGAGAAAATGAGAGGACGGTCAATAACGGTTATATAATATATAATATCTGTATATATATATATATATATATGTATACATGTATAATATATATATATATTATATAATATATATATATATATATTATACATGTATACAGATATATATATATATATATACAGATATACAATATAAAGATATATATACAGATATACAGTATACAGATATATATATATATATATATATATATATATATATATATATATATACAGATATATATACAGATATATATCTGTATACATATACAGATACATTTACAGATACATATACATATACGTATACAGATATATATATACTACAGATATATATATATATATATATAATATATATATATATATATCTGTATACATGTATATATATTGCAAGTTGCAACATAACACGTAAATGGATCTTTTGTATAGCAGCACATAACGCAGCATGAAAACAATCAAGTCCGTCTTGAAACCTTCCTTTATTTAGTCTTGATGTCTTTGTGATATAGATCTACACTGATCTTACGATATAACATTAACACTTTGCCCAAAAGAGGCCGGTGTTTTTATCTATGTGGTCAGAGGTCTGATTTTAGAATGTCCAGCGGAAGTCGAGAAGTCTACTTCCGGTTCGTCTCCGGGGATCCGCAGTCAATAAACAGTGCACGAGCAAAGATGTCAACCGTGCAGTGTCGACGCAAGCAGCAGTAAGAAAGCTGCTCGCGTGCACTGTATACAGCAGTACGTGTATACATAGGCCTACAAGGCATTTAGCAGGCTTTTAGCGCTTCCCGGCGCTATAGTTTACGCACGAACGGAACGGAAATTTGATTTGGAATCGCGTTTCATTAGATCTACTTTGATCAACTACCGAAAGGGAGAGGAGGGGGTTGTTGCTTCGCGATATCCCCAGGGGCTTCGTCGACTGAAACCATCCGTTAAAGCGTCCTTATTATAATTTGGCGTTTCTCATTAAAAGCTGTTTTCCCCGTCGACTCCTATAACTCCTTCCGGGGGTCATTATCCATTTATGCGGACGAAATCAAGAACGCAAGCACACTGCTGCGCGCATAAAAAAACTAAAAGAAAAATCCCAAGATACATTTGTCTGTGCTATGATCGCCGATGTTGACTTCGTGATGTCTGAAGCAGTGGCGGCTCCACATGGGGACCCGGAGGGTCCGTGCCCCTTATTGAATACATGGCCCCCAGTGGCCCCCTGTTCAGGCTCTATACTTAGGGGCTGTCCATTAATTACGTCAACAATTTAGGGGGAGGGGGTTTGGAAAAGTTTGACAGTTGTTAACAGGGGGAGGGGGGTCAAGAGAAGTTGACGTCAACAATTTCACTTTTTTAAATAATCAAAAATAGGAAATTTCATAGAATACTACTTGTTACAATGGAAAAAAGCATTAGAAAAATGGTAATTACCACCAAATTTTTACACTCGATGAGGAAAAAGGGAAAAAATGATCATCACCACAAAAATAATAACCTTGTTATTGGGACCTGTCATTGATCTTGGGGGGGGGGGTCAAGAGTTGTTGACGTAATTATGGGGGGTAAGTGAAAGTTGACAGTTGTTGACAAGGGAGGAGGGGGTCAAAAATTGCCCAAAAATTGTTGACATAATTAATGGACAGCCCCTTACTAGTACATACCTAGCAATAAATAGTTGGCCTCCGTGCTTAGAAGTTTCCACCGTAACGGCCCCCCAACTTGCCAAATCCTGGAGTCGCCGCTGGTCTGAAGTCCGGAAACTGGAGCTGTCTGCGATCACTTTGTTACGACAAAAATCAGGAACTTGTGCAGAAAACGCACACATTGTTTTCAAACAGCCATAAAGTCTTTGTTATAGGCAATCGTTCGAAGCAAAATATATCAAATTGACAGTTTAATGCTGGAGCATTGGAAACAGGTTTCTGCCGATTGTTCGAATTTCATGAAATCAATGGCGGTGATCGAAATAGTATGACCAATACGTGTCAACTCTGCATGGCGAAACTAGTCGGAAAGCGAGTAAGCGATTTTCTCTCTCCCTATTTTCCCTAGTCTATTTGTTCTGTTGTTTGGGTTGTCCTCGAACTTTGGGGCTTAAATTTCCGATATCAAGACAATTCGAGGACACATGCATGCATACATACCTACATATATACACATATACATACATACATACACGCATACATATATGCATGCATGCATACATACATACATATATACAACATACATACATACATACATACATACATACATACATACACACGCGCACACACACACATATAAATAAATAAATATATGTAATATATCTTATTATATAATTCTCGATGTCCGGCGAATCCGGCGAATCTGTCTGTCGGTCACGATACACGGCAGATTTTGCAAGACGCTGTTGTCATTGACAACCAAATATTGTTTAATCAAAACCGTATAATTAAACAACGCAGCGTTTAACGAAGCGTCTTAATTGCAGCTCAAATCCCCGTTCCCCTTTCCTCACCCCATCCCTCTCCCAATCGCCCAGGCCCCAGCCCATTCCCGCCCCGGCCCCAAACCCCCGTTCCCTTACCTTTCTCCACCCCCTTCCCTCTCCCCACCCCTTTCCCAATCGCCCCGACCCCAACCCATTCCGGCCTCGGCCCCAAACCCCCGTTCTCCTTCCCTCTCCTTCTCCCCATCCCTCTCCCAATCGCCCCGGCCCCAACCCATTCCCGCCCCGGTCCCAAACCCCCGTTCCTCTTCCCTTTTCCATCCCCTTCCCTCTACCCATCCCTCTCCAAATCTACCAGGCCCCAACTCATACCCGCCCTGCCCGACAGGCCCCAAACCCCCGTTCCATCCTCTCTCACCCCTCTCCCAACCCCCGTACCTCTTTCCATCCCTCTCCCAATCGCCCCGGCCCCAACCCATCACCGCTCCGCCCTACCCCACCGGCCCCAAACCCCATTCCCAAACCTACACAACGCTGCTCCGAAAACCTGTACAACCCACTTTCCTCTTCCCAAACCTCCCTTCCCTCTCTCAATGCCCTGCCCCCCATTATTATATATATATTTATTCCTTCCTAGCCTCAATACCTATTTTTTTAAAATTTTACCCCTCAAGTGGGGATTAAATTTTCAGACGCTGTCACCGTACTGGGGATTTAATTTTTTGGAAAAGCGTTCTTCAGAAATGATTGCTGTAACGTTTTAAATTTGCTATATCTCAGGCTATATAGGAACTAAAAAGATGAGGTTTGCACCATTGTTTAGATTGTTTATTTCTATTTCTAACCGTCTGTGCAAAACAAAAAAATTTGGGGGTAGAGTCCACTTTACGGCCTAAAATATCACCCTTTCTCCCGAAAATTTTTTAAAGCCCCCTAGCAAAATATTTTCAGCGGTAACCCCACTTTGGTCAGCGGCAATGTTGTAAAGGGATGTCAGAGGAACAAAATAAACCAAAAAGTTTGAAAATCGGTTGACATTTGGCAAAGATCTTTCAATTCTAGCCCGATGACCCCAATGTTTAAACATAAGTATTTTATCGGTGAATTTCGCGAAAGTTTTGAATTGTGAGAAAGTTTCCAAATTTTTTGAATTTGCTATATCTCAGGCTATATATGAGCTAAGAAGATGAGGTCTGCACCATTGTTTAGCTTTTTTATTCCTCTTTCTAACCGTCTGTGCAAAACAAGAAGTTCAGCGTTCACGAGCTTTCCGACAATCAAGTGAGAATGAGGAGCAGGCGGTTACTCGGCGTGAAAAGCAGCACAGCAAACAAAGAGAATCAAGCACTGCATGTCGTTCGACACTGCCAAATCAGTACACTTACCTTGACTATCAAGTTTCAGCAAATTCCTGCGAATGGGCGTTAACTCGGTTGAAAGAAAAGGCGGCGATTTAAGGAAATTAATTGCGCAAAATCCTATTGCATTCAGGGTCGGCGCTAGGGGGGGGTGTCCGTGGGTCCGGACCCACCCAGCCTCGGGCAGGGGCACCCAAGCAAATCGTTCAAATACGCAGAAAAATGTTGATTGGGGGGGTGACGGGTAGTCTGAGCCGGCGGGTCCTGGCTGTGTAGATTGCATTAGACCCACCCAGTCAACAAAACCCAGCGCCGCCCCTGATTGCATTTGCACAAAATTGGGTGGCAAAACAGCCAATCTCCCCCGTCATTTTTGACGGGTAAACACCTAGTATGTATATAAAAACTTATAAAGCCATGGCCCCGAATTATTGAACGCAAACAACATATTAATAACAAAGCAAGCGTGTGTCTTTAGAGCAGGGGTGGCCAGACCTGTAGTAACCAAGAGCCATTTTTGCAAATTTTCCAAATCTTAAGAGCCGCATTGACTCACTATGGGGTCGCGGACCCAACTCGCAATGGAAAATTATTTTATTCATTTATTTTAAGAAATTATTATAATTTTCACTTAATTAGATCCGGAAAAATTTACAACCACAAAAATTGTTTGATTTGTGTGTGTGTGTTTAACGGATTAGAAAAGAAGTAAGATCAAGAATCTTAACATCACTAACCAATTAGCGTCACCATATGCTTCATTTAAATTTTACAAATAAAATTATGCCCAAGTTTTAACAAAAAATAAATAAAATCAAGCCAAAAACTATTTTCAGCTCATCAGCTCAGGTAGATCCGGAAAAATTTACAACCACAAAAATTGTTTGATTTTTACAAATTTTTGAGAGCCGCAATTTGAACAGTAGAGCCGCATGCGGCTCGCGAGCCGCGGTTTGGCCACCGTTGCTTTAGAGGCTGCTATTTACTGTATAGGTTACACTTTGTTCCAGCAAACATAGGTTTGTTTTCGTTGCAACAAAGAGCCATGGCTCAACGCAAGCGTTCTGCTTGTACGGATTTGATCTACGCAGAGACTAGTTGCGTAGGCCTAATTATGCTTGATCAAAAAGGACCGACTTGCTTCTAATCTCGAACGAACTCTAGATTCGTCGCTCTGTCTTCTGTCAATCGCTTTGCAATCGACTTCGTTCTCCTTTGTCTCGGTGTTTATCTCGGCTTTCGTCTGGTTCATTTTGCTTCATATCTAGTTTCTTCAATTCCTTTCACTTACCGGCAGTTACACGGTGCGTCTAATCGATCGTTTGTTTTCTTAAAAGTTACCAGTCATTACGATAATATGATTCGCTAATCGTATATATATTTCCATCTGTTGCAGAGGCGTAGCGAGGGTATCCGGCGCCCGGGGGCAAAGTGTACGGTTGGCGCCCCCAACAGTGCTAAGAAAGGTCGTCACAATGTTCTCGGCGCCCCTCAAGTCTTGCGGGCGCCCCCTCTTCATAGTAGTGCTGACGAGCAAAAAAAGAAGGTCGTCGCACATGTTTCTTCTTCTTTATTATGCATTTCACTTACCCATATACCCAATTTTGGCGCCCCCACTTCGGCGCCCGGGGACATATGCCCCCTGCCCCCTCGCTACGCCTCTGATGTGTTGTCTATTCTAATAAACTCATTTAAATCTGTCTGTGTCTTGAAAGAACTGAAAGAACGAATTGGAATGGAGGCGCATGCAAACCGTCTCCTCCGTTGAATTTTTCGGTTATAGGCCTATCGCATTACATTTTCTGCCGTAAAACCGTACCAATGACAACATGTCAATAATTTCAGTTTCAGAATAGCCTACTGCTATAGCATTCATCAATTACTCAATTAGACGTGAAAGTATCAAAATACAGAAGATCGCATTTAGTCCTATACAAAGCAGAATCGAGATTAGGAGATTATCGTGAAACTATGCTAGACATTAGAACGGTCTTTGCTAAGAGTAGTGTGTGTGTGTGTGTGTGTGCAGGGATAGAATTCATTCTTTAAAAAGAAAGAGAGCCTTTTTGTTCAACGTTCAAAAAAGGTTCAGCGCTGATGAACCGAGATGGTCAATGAATGCCATAATTTAAGCCACGAAGAAAGACCTTAACATTGGGGATTAACGACATTTGAAAGGAGAAGATTTGATAGAAACATAGTAAAACAGTGACGGAGGAAGCAGAAGCGCCATAGGAACAATACACTGACACGCCATATGGCAGCAGAGTCGTGGCGAAGGGGGCCAGGGAGAGGCAAATGTATCCGGGCGCCGAGGTGAGGGGGCGCCAAAATCGGGTTTTTGGTAAGTTAAGTGCACAATAAACAAGAAGAAACAAGTGCGGCGACCTTTTTTCTCGTCATGCAGTATAGAGAGAAGGGCGCCTAGAGAGTTGAGGGGCGCCGAGACCGAGAGAACGATGTGATGACCTTTTTTTCTTGTCAGCAGTGTTGGGAGGCGCCGACGGCACACTTTGCCCCCGGGCGCCGGATACCCTCGCTACGCCTCTGTATGGCAGCACAAGATGGCATGCAATTTAAACAGTTCAATGAAGTGGAAACATAGAAATAGATTTTGTAGTTCTAGGGTTGCAGCGATTAAACTTTTACCGAGGAGAGTTTGGTTATTAAATAAGTCAGTTGAAAGTGATGGTGGAATTTATATTTAGGCCTAATAGTAAGTCTCTCTGAGACTCTAACTGTTAGCAATAGAAATACTGAACAGTGCGTAGGCCTAATAATGTCCTCTAACATGTTTGTTTGTTCCAGAAAATGAAGCTGAAGACAGAAAACATATCCGAAAATTCACACATTCCCTAGAAAGAAAATGCGTACCGGTTTTCACACAAGCTAATGCATCACAAGCCTCGGATAATAATCACGTTATCATTATTATTATCTAAAGCTTTCCCAAACTGTGGGTCGCACCACAAAAGTGGGTCGCAGGGCTCAGTCCAATGGGTCACTGTGTAGCGCGAAATGTGATACCAAATGCCATTTTCTAACTAGGCCCCTATAACCAATACCACAATGTCACCAGCCTTGAATGTTGCAAGTAGGCGTAGGTTTTAAGAAATTTACATCCCTGCAATCCTCCATAAACGGCTTTTATTAAACTGATAAGTATTTTATTCAATTGTGGCTGACAATAAGTTTGCAGGGTCGCGGCATTTTACAGAGCCGCTGAAGTGGATCGCAGCTCGAATAAGTTTGTGAAACCCTGATCTAAAGCAATACGCAGTAGCAGTTCCTATTGAAACTAACACTTGATTCACAAGGTGGCGCTAGATGGAAATACACAATTGAAGTGGTAGCATAATAATCCTCCTCTGTTGGAGAAATATGGAAGTCCTTCTGCTATGTGCTCGTTTAAAAGATGCGCTTAAATTCTTTATTTTTGATATTTGTTTTAAAAAAATAAAGTTCTTTCTATTGAATTGCTCATCGCCAGCCAATATTCGTCGTATATGATGCAATGGCGCTTTCTAAACGAGAGACGGTTTTGGTACATGTAGTTGCCATTTATTTATTTTACGGGCATACAGTTTCAACGGCATCCTCTATAATTTACTGATTCTAACCTGCATCCATTTATCCATTTTTCTGTCTATCCACTTGTATCATTCATAATCAGACAAAGCCGGCGGCCTGGTCCTGAGAATGACTTACCTTAGCTGAACTTGCAAACAGAACTGACCTGTTTTCTTCGCTATGATTGTGAAGTTACATTGCCTTGATATTCTGATTAACCAAGTTATAATATGGCTGAGACGTTTAGTATCTTAGTTAAAATAAGGGCAGTATGTGCATCTATGCAGTTTATGCATACTACTGATAAATCTGACAAACATTTCGCATAGAAAATTAGAAGACAGGAAATAGTCTAACGGATAAAATATAAATCTTCCGGATTAAATCTACTTCTGCGCCACTTATTCTAGAGACCGATTGGCAATTGCACGAGTACAGTTCGATTGACGGAGATTTGGAGTTGCACAGAGGGGGAGAGGGAGAGAGAGAGAGGGGAGAGGGAGAGAGAGAGGGGAGAGGGAGAGAGAGAAACCAGATCTTGTTCTTATCGGCGCTTCAAATCCTTAGAGCCCAATTTGACTTTGCAACGAGTCGGAATGCGCGGTCGGCTGTTTGCATCCATTAGTGTCGTTTATCCGTTGATCGATGTAACTATTCGTAGCAGCACGACTTCGATGGAAATACGCTGTGAACGAAAACCGGGAATGGTCAAACGAAAGAAGGAGTAGAAGAAGACGACGACGACGACGACGACGACGAAGAAGAAGAAGAAGAAGTCGATTTTGAACGGTGAACTAATCTGGAGTCTATCAGACGAAGATTTCTACTAATCTCACCGAACGTTTTATCCGAAATACCGAAATAGTTCGCTCTTTTTTCGCCGTCGTCTTCGCGACTGATTATATTACCTATTCAGACGGTCTGAGTGACTTGCACGTTCTTATACTTGCCATATTCGCTTATTACTAGTGTTAGCAGGGTGTATTGTGTCTCACTGATCCAATATTCTGCTTAGTCTATCAATGGAAGGTTTTGATGGAACTCTGTGAGGGAACCAAATGGATTTGGTTGAGACTTAATAACACATTTGACGATAACTGATGACCTTGTTTTAGCATGTGCACTGTGCAGTATTTCTTAAATTTTCTTTCAAAAAATTATTTACATCATACGATTTCAAAATGTTCACGCTGGTCAGCCTAATCAAAATGCGACTTTACTGGCTAGATTTCCTGTTTTCAGTATACAATATTTCAATTATTACAAACCACTAACCATGGCAAAGCTAGAAAAAATGTTGGTTTTATACAAATAAAGACCACAGAATTTTACAGGAGCTCTAAAGCAGAATTATTGCAATAAATTTATCGGTGTAAGAGCGATGATATCTGAATGGTTCTCACACAGAGCAGACCCTATACTGAACCACTTTAAACCTTGTTATATTATATTATTATATTATGACGCTTTTTATCCCCATAAAGCTGAGAGTTCAGGTGCCAACTTCTGCTTTCAATGTTCGCCCATGTTTACAGTATAATAATCTTAATAGACAAAGGCGTCGATCCACTTAGAATATTGGAGGGGGGCAAAACTCAGAAGTTAGGTACATGAAAAGTTGATGCTATCATTTCTCGTTGTCCTGGTCACTCACGACTCGCTATATATATATATATATATATATATATACTTATATATATATATATATATATATATATATATTTACCGGACAATTGTTTTCATCATAAGTCCTCGGCAATAAAGTACTGAGGGCATATATATATATATATATATATATATATATATATATATATATATATATATATATATATATATATATATATATATATATATATATATATATATATAGACCATATATATATATAGACCCTATATATATATATACCCTATATATAGACCCTATATATATATATATATATATATATATATATATATATATATATATATATATATATATAAGCAGTGTCAAAACCTTGGCCCCGCAGACCAATCTTGGCCCGCGGGCTGATTTTATTTGGACCGTGAAAACATTAACGTATTACAATTTATTACTAAAAGTTTATACGTGAAATTGGCTGTTAGGCATGACTAGAATACGGTTTGTCATAGTTACAACAATAGGTTGTAATCAAATCAAAGTAAATATTGTAATGATTGAATGACCTTTTAATGTTTTCGTCATCCAGCACGCGTGCCATCCAGCACGCGTGCCAACCAGCACGCCTGCCAACCAGCACGCGTGCCAAACAGCACGCGTGCCATCCAGCACGCGTGCCAACCAGCATGCGTGCCATCCAGCACGAGTGCCAACCAGCACGCGTGCCAACCAGCACGCGTGCCAACCAGCACCAGCACGCGTTCCATCCAGTACGCGTGCCATGCAGCACGCGTGCCATCCAGCACGAGTGCCATCCAGCACGCGTGCCAACCAGCACGCCTGCCAACCAGCACGCCTGCCAACCAGCACGCCTGCCAACCAGCACGCCTGCCAACCAGCACGCCTGCCATCCAGCACGCGTGCCATTCAGCACGAGTACCATCCAGAACGCGTGCCAACCAGCAAGCGTGTCAATCAGCACGCTTGCCATCCGTTTACTTCAGATTTTTAGATAGCTCAGATTTTGGAATATAATATTCATTCATTCATTCATTCATTCTTGGACGATTTCTATAGCGCTGTAACAAGGCTGAGGCCCACAACAAAAGCGCTTTAACATCTCAACTATACCCCAACCCAAACAGATGCGTTTTTAAGCTCTTGATGAAGTGTTCAGGAGTATCAGCCGTGGTGACGTGATCAGGAAGAGAATTCCACAAGATAGGGTTGCCGCGTGTAAATGATCTCTCTCCAAACTTGGCAGTCTTGGAGAGAGGAGGAACCTGAAGTTTGACCCTACGACTCGAACGGAGTGACGATCTCCTATCACTGCACTGCGGTGTCTTTACAAGAGAGGCGAGATACTCCGGACAGTACGGGTCGTGCAGCACTCTGTACGTCAGCCAGCATCTCTTGAACACAATCCGCTCAGGGACTCGAAGCCAATGAAGACGATCCCTGAGAAGTGGAGTTACGTGCTCGCGCCAACGACATCCGAACACGATCCTCGCCGACTGATTAAGAATAGACTGCAGCCGATCCAGTTTATTGACCGGGAGACCCCACAACACACTATTGCAGTAATCAATCCTCGTTAGCACTAAGGCCTGAACCAAGTGAACGACACCGGATACAGGTAGATAGCGCCGGACTGATCGTATTCTTCTCAGTTGAAAGTGGCATCGCCTGATCACATCATTTAGGTACGGCTCAAATGACAGAGTACCATCAAAGAGGACCCCCAGCAGCCTCACACACTCTGAGGGGACAATGGTAGCATCACCCATCACGAACGGTTTACGATTCACTAGCGTCCTTCTCCGAGGGGTGGTGACCCAGATAAACTCCGTTTTTCCGACATTAAGGGCCAATCGATTTTCCTCCGCCCACTTCGAGACGGCAGCCAGACACCCCAGGAACCGTTCCCGCAGCACCTCCACCTCACCTGGGAGGCAGGACGAGTAAATCTGGGTGTCGTCAGCATAGCTGTGGGGCGACAGTCCAAAGGCCAAAATAATGGATCTAAGGTCAGCCGTGTAAAGAATGAAGAGTAATGGGCCAATTACCGACCCTTCAGGGACCCCACACCCAACACTCCGCCCTACAGATAGATTCCCTCCGCACGTTACAGATGGCAATCGGTCAGAGAGATAGCTAGCTATCCACCGCAAGGAGGAGCCACCCACACCGAATGATTTCTCAAGCCGATGAATGAGGACCTGATGATCAACCGAATCAAATGCCGACGAGAGGTCAAGAAGGCATAGAAGTGCAAGCCTCCCGTTCGACACATCATCAACCAGATCATTGAAAATCTTAAGGATGGCAGATTCCGTCGAGTGCCCTCGACGATACGCTGACTGGTCACGCGGCATGAGTCCATTAGCAGTGAGAAACCCTATGAGCTGCCTGTTAACAACCCTCTCCAGAAGCTTAGATAGAAACGTCAGATTGGAGACTGGTCTGTAACTCGCGGGATCCGAAGGATCGAGTCCCGGCCGTTTCAAATGTTGCCTAACAGTCGCCTGTTTCCATGAAGACGGAAACTCACACGTCTCCAAGGACGTGGAAAATAGCAATCTAATGAAAGGGGCCAACAGCTCGATCGAGTCCTTTAATAGCCAAACGGGAAGCGGGTCAGCCTGGCATTGCTTGTTCGGGGCAGACCTAACCAAGGCCACAACTTCCTCAACGGACGGGGGGGAGAAAGCTAACAGACGGGGGCCATCGTGCACAGAGAAGGTCGCAGGACCAGCATTCGCCGTCCTGTCACGTATCCTTGCTACCTTCTCCTCGATGTGCTGGTGGAAATCCTCAGCACTAAAATCCGGGCCAGCACCACAGGCTTTTTGATCTTCTCCCAGTAGCGCGTTGAGGACCCGCCATGTCCTCCTCCCATCTGACCCAGACCGACTAAAGGTCTGCCTCCAATAGGCCCTACCCTTAGCCTTGACCAACTTCCTGTACCGACCCAAAGCCTCCCTCCATTGAGCCCGGGCCTCCGGCTCCACATTAGAGCTAATGGCCCTCCGAAACGACCTCTCTGCTCGCCGCGCATCCCACCGAGCCTGCCGACACTCCTCATCGTAAAACGGACAGAAAGGCCTATCACGCGTCCTGATCTCAGTCATAGGAGCCAGTTCGTCGAGAATCCCAGTGATCACCGAGTTATAGCTCTCAGCGAGCTCGGACGCTGATCTTCCGAGCGTCATAGGCAGACACAGCTCAGAAGACTGAAGTCTCTGTGCAAACACGTTGGGATCGAAGACCTTCCAGTTCCTCCGCTTGACAGTTCTGTACACCGGAAGTGGAGACGACAAATGAGCGGACCAAAGGACCATCTTGTGGTCAGACAAACATGTCTCATCAACCCTGACATCGGAGAGCGGCCAATCAGATGGCCCGATAACCACATCGAGGAGGCCGCCTAGGTTATGCCGTCGACCAAGAAAAACCGGTCGTTTACATCGGTCCAGAAATTGAAAACCTTGTGCGAGACGAGCATTTATCCATTTGGCCCGCGAGGACATGGAAAACATGTTATTTGGCTCGCCGCCCAAAAAGTCTTGACACCCCTGATATATAGCTATATAAATGAATAAAAATTATATAGACCTATAGCTACTTGACCTAAGATCTAGATATATACTTTATATATATATATATATATATATACATATATATACATACATACACAGGGTGTAGACCCTATACATAAAGTATATTTGGATAGATATATGGATTGGATATCTTATATATAAATTATATATAGTTGATATATAGATATATAGATACTATATATATATATATATATATACTTGATACTAAAATTAAGCGAATAGGGATAATGAGCTACTTCGGTGCTGCTTTGAAAGTTCTGTAGAAATTAACAAGATTTGTCATAGTTACAACAATAGGTTGTAATCAAATCAAAGTAAATATTGTAATAACTGAATGACCTTTTATTGTTTTCGTCATCCAGCACGCGTGCCATCCAGCACGCGTGCCAACCAGCTCGCGTGCCAACCAGCACGCGTGCCATCCAGCACGCGTGCCATCCAGCACGCGTGCCATCCAGCACGCGTGCCATCCAGCACGCTTGCCAACCAGCACCAGCACGCGTTCCATCCAGTACGTGTGCCATGCAGCACGCGTGCCATCCAGGACGAGTGCCATCCAGCACGCGTGCCAACCAGCACGCCTGCCAACCAGCACGCCTGCCAACCAGCACGCGTGCCATCCAGCACGTGTGCCAACCATCACGCGTGCCAAACAGCACGCGTGCCAAACAGCACGTGTGCCATCCAGCACGCGTGCCATCCAGCACGCGTGCCAACCAGCATGCGTGCCATCCAGCACGAGTGCCAACCAGCACGCGTGCCAACCAGCACGAGTGCCATCCAGAACGCGTGCCAACCAGCAAGCGTGCCAATCAGCACGCTTGCCATCCGTTTACTTCAGATTTTTAGATAGCTCAGATTTTGGAATATAATATTGAAAAGCATTTATGCATTTGGCCCGCGAGGACATGGACAACATCTTATTTGGCCCGCCGCCCAAAAAGTCTTATATAGCTATATAAATGAATAAAAATTATATATACCTATAGCTACTTGACCTAAGATCTATATATATATATATATATATATATATATATATATATATATATAGGCCTATATATATATATATACATACATACATACACAGGTGTGGACCCTATACATAAAGTATATTTGGCTAGAAATCTGGATTGGATATCTTATATATAAATTATATATAGTTGATATATAGATATATAGATACTTTATATATATATACATATATATATATATACTAAAATTAAGCGCATAGGGATAATGAGCTACTTCGGTGCTGCTTTTAAAGTTCTGTAGAAATTAACAAGATTTTACTTACTTAGGCTACTTACTTTACTTATATCAGGAAGTGATAGAAATTCAGCCACAATTTTTATTTACTTTTGGGTTTGTTCAATAATTTACTTTCAATTAGGCTATTTAATGTTTATAAAGGCATAATTCATAGTTCTGCAGTCTGCACCACTAAAAATTATTGCTGACCAATCATATTAAAACGTAGGCATGAATACTGTACCTTACCTGCTTGAGTAGTCTATCTCGTAATCTCAATTAGAGTGTTGAGTCCAAGATACAGAGTAAAATGAAAAGTTTGACAAATAAAACAGTCCAGGTTTCGTGGGCAACATCTTAAATGATATTGCATTGTCGCTTATGAGTCAAAATTAAATTTGTATTATCTACTACTCGGATTTACACGTCTACGCTGCAGGTAACTGTCTAGTTCAAGCAAGAGAAATGTCTTAAATGCATTCAGTTGACTCAGTTCCCGTAATCTCCATATAATTTAGACGCTTCACCCGTGATTTCGACAGACCCATACGATTGATCTAAACTTCCAAAGAGTTAAACGACATTCTCTCAGC
Source organism: Metaphire vulgaris (assembly GCA_018105865.1). Lineage (NCBI taxonomy): Eukaryota > Metazoa > Annelida > Clitellata > Crassiclitellata > Megascolecidae > Metaphire > Metaphire vulgaris. Next base: position 15,557,823 of record CM030834.1, read on the forward strand.
AGGGTGGCGTAGTTACCCCCCTATATTACTAACGCATCAACGCTGTTGTACAGCCGTCAACTATCTATTAAAATCTAGTAAATTCGGCTCACAAGCATCTTGACATCGTTCCCATGATGACCGTTAAGCGACGTGAAAGTTTACACTCAACCAGAGACCAGATTCCTAGATTCCGACCAAGGAAGCCTAGATAGAACAGTATTTATTTAGGCTTCCATGAGTCCGACTGACTGCTTGTTCGTCCCCAATGGTTTAATTATCTGCGCAGTCCATGAAATCGACCGATCCGAGAACTTGTGAGCAGTGGCGTAGCGTGACTTTTGGAGGCCCGGGGGGCATCTTTGCCATGGGGGCCCCAAAGTTTCGTGCCGACGAGCAAAAAAAAACCTCATCACCTCCTTTTTTATCCTGACGAGCAAAAAAAAAGGTCGTCAGCACGTTCATTTCTAGGGTTGTTAGGGTTAAGAAGTTAGGGTTAACCCTAACCTAACCCTAGCTTAGACCCCTCTTTGGGGGCCCCCCGCCCGGGGCCCGGGGGGCAGTCAACAAAGTGCCCCCCCCGCCACTACGCCACTGCCACTGCCACTGTTACGCCACTGCCCCAATGGTTTAATTATCAGGTTTAAAAGGTTCACATTTGTAGGCAATCTGGATAAACGCAGTGACGGTACTCCAGTGACTGAGTGTCAAACTACTGAGCAAACGTTATAGGGCCTACATGTTGAAGTGGGGGCAACATATGTTGAACAAATGCTAAGCCCGTAAGCCCGCTCTAAATCAATGGAGAGAATCGGGCCCCCGTGGATCGTCATTTCTGAACCGAAACTCCAAAAATATGAAATTTCAAAAAAGAAATTTCAGGAAGAGCATGCATTGAGACTAGAAAATGTGTTAACTGGTATATAAGAATGTTAAAATATTGGGGGGCCCAACAAGTGCTGGGCCCCTGCCCGAATTATTGGGGGAGCCCGGGACCTCCGGGCCCCCTATGGATTGACGCCTATGTTAATAGACCGGTATTGAAATAAATTACTGTTACTCTAGATGCTAATACAGGGTCCGGCAAACTTTTCCTTTAGAGGGCCGCGTGAAACCAAATACTAAATACTAAATACTAAATACTAAATAATAATAATAATAATAATAATAATAATAATAATAATAATAATAATAATAATAATAATAATAATAATAATAATAATAATAATAATATAGGCGAGCTGCACATATAAAAAGCCAAAATGTTTATAATTGAGATGCTAACATACATCTTTAATTTCATTAATGAAACTAACTTGGTACTAAATATTTGTTGCTCAAATGTCAAATATTTAATAACCATTTCTAAGATTTTAAAATAAAGTGTCATGTTTCCATAAACTATTCCTATTTATCTCACTTTCTGCCGCTCATGTGAATGATTCTAAATGATCTCGCGGGCCGCATGAAATTCGGCGGAGGGCCGCATGCGGCCCGCGAGCCGCAGTTATCCCGCCCATGTGCTAATAGCAAGTTGATTATACTTATCGCTTCATCGTCGCTACTATCATCATTGCCGTAGGCTTATTATGTCATTCGCCATAATGCATGCACGTAAGAGGAGAAAATTTGAAGCAAAGCGCTTAACATGCCTGTTGCTAAATAAAACTACATGACTACATCGTCACGAATTCGTTATCCGTTTCTAATAAAGTCTACGTGAGAATATTCATGAACTAAACCCTGGTCAGTACTTATTTCCATCCTAAGCACACATTTCATCGAGTCTCTGCCTTCACAGTGAAGCTTTTACGTCAACCCGGTATCCTCATCAATCAAACGGTATTGAACTCGATCAATCATGGCTGGAATGAGGGTTCGGCGAACGGAAACTGGCACTCGGCCGGATGTAACGGAGGCCGGGGGTGGGGGAGGGGGAGGGGAGCAGCTGCACGACCGCGGTCTTCTCGCGTTTTCAATGATGTTTGATTGTGAGTCGGCGAGAAATACCAATACGTGTCTGGTTTCGATTATACAAGCGATCAGAACAATCCGTAACTGGAAGCCAACGGGGCTGATTGCTGTCTGAACCGCGACGTAACGGAGGCCGGGGGAGAAGAATTGGGGTGGGGTGGGTAGGTGCTGATGAGTTGGTTCTAAAGCATTCCTACCCCCCTTCCTCCCCCCCCCCAATAAATCAAAATTGTTTTGACACCTACTTCACAAGTTCACAGCACACACTGCAGAATGTGCTCAGCTGCAAACTTTTATTGATAGAAGGTGGTTTCATAATTATGGCAATTTGTTACAATATTCTGTTAAATGTCAATATAGTGCACGATATGTTTTTAGAATACACTGCAATACAGAATCGCTTTATTAAATCAACCTTAGCAAAGCGCAAGTTCAAAACGTAATACACAATACATGCCTTACATAACAAATACAAATAAAAAATATTGGAAATTTAAAATTATTTATTTACATTTACGTCCTGAATATTTTAAAAAGTCAAAGTTTTTCCCGAGCCTCACGGGCTCATAGGTCGGTGCTGATCTCCGTTGCTATAGCCTTCAGTCAGGCGCGCAATACCACAGATACGGGGCTAGTGCATCGCGTAGCGTACCCGTTTGACTTATCGCAGCATTTTACCGCTGCTCCTCATTTTACCACCGTTCTCTAGCGGCGAGTAAGGCTGAGTCGACCTTGCGTCGTTAATGTCTTCAACATAAACAGAGGGACGCATTGGCTACGCCGTCTCATTTCCGCCATCTTCACGCTGAATCGGAGTTTAAGAGGGCTAAGAGGCTTCTGATGGTCTCGAACTCGAGACCTTCTGCTCTATCGTCCAACGCTGTTACCACTCTGCTAACTTCTCGTGTCCTGAATATAATAATCTTATAATAAAGTTTTTCAGTCAAGTAATTAATCCTGTGAGGAATTTCCAGGCTGTGTCCTTGCGATCTAAGAGTGCAGATCTGTTGAGAGATTGCTTCAGCAGGGTGGAAGGAATCTCCGAAGGATGTGAAAAAAGGTGTGTAACTTAACGTTGTCTTCAATTGCCTGGAATAAATTGTGGTCTAGCTGATTTGCCATGCCTTCAAAGTTTGAAATGGAATTAGAACAAAGATTAGTTTTTTGCATTTTTGCAGAAGATTGGAGCAGAGACTATTTGAAATAAACAATCATTCGTATCATGTATCAAAAAGTTATAATAAGAATAGGAAGAGGGTTATTGACGACGCCATTTTAGCTAATGTCGTCATGTCTAATTAACTTCAGTTTAAGAACGCAAACTAATTCATCATCATCATCGTCATCATCATCGTCATCGTCGTCGTCGTCGTCATCATCATTATCATTATCATCGTCATCGTCGTCGTCGTCGACGTCATCATCATCATCATCATATCATCATAGTTGCTTTCTGCCAGCTCATTAGCGGCAATAGCTACTTTTAGCTAGACACAAAACTTTTCCATTTATCTTTGTCCGTTGTTAGTCTCGTTCCATCTATTATTGTTGTCTGATATCTTTCAAAGTCTTCTTTGATGTCATCTATCCACTTTGATGTCATCTATCCACTTTGATGTCATTTATCCACTTTTCCTGGGTCTTCCTCTTCACTCTTCCTCTTTTGCCTTCTTTGTATGTGTGGTAACTACAGTAATTACCGAATCAAATTCTTACAAATCTCAGCTTTTATCTAAGCCGAACGCTAAAGAAAAAATTGCTAGAAGAAAACATATTTGGTCGAATTACTAAATGCTAATAAATGTTCTGCCGTATCTTATGCCTGCTTCCATACACTCATAACAACGTCTAGTCGTGAATAATGGATGTGTAATTATGGTTTCTTCAATCTATTGTTGCAGCTGTAGCACAAGAGGTTTTTCGCTGGTCCAAACGACAGTGATATTAATATTTAAAACACGGATCACAGATTCAGACTAGTTTAAAAGCGATTTCTCGCCGTCTGTTAATTAAAGCAGTGTTTCTCAAACTGTGCATGGGTCGTGATCCAAATGTGGGTCGCAAGGCTCAGTCTAGTGGGTCGCGGAGTAGCGCGAAATTAGATTCCACAGTGTCATTTTCTAACCAATACCACAATGTCACAAACCTTGAAATTTGCAAGTAGACTTAGGGTTTAGGAAATTTATATGCCTGCAATCCTCCATACATGGCCTGTATTAGACTTATTAGTGTTTTATGGAGCTTTTATCCGATTTTAGTTGACAATAAGTTTGCAGGGTTACGGCATGTTACAAAGCCGCTAACGTGAATCGCACAGTTCCAACAAGTTTGGGAACCCCCTCGCCTATAGTACTTTTTAAAATAAATCTTATTTAGTTATAACGCAAGGTAAAGCGTATTCCGACCATTTTGCAATTCTTAGTCCGAAGTAGATCTTGGGCAAGCGCAACCATCACAATCCAACGGTCTGAGTTTTAAGAAAAACCAAAGAGGAAGCGCATCAAAACTCAATCTACTGTACACTCTACAGTATATAACATTTCGAAAATGAATTCTTCTTTTAGAAAAACCGGTTGACTGCATTGAAGAAAGCATCACAATTGATGTCAATGCGAGAACAATCTTAATTAACAGAATCGAAATGTCAAAATATCTAGAATTCAAATACAAAGGGAAACAAAAAATACTCCCTTCCTCTTCTCGTTCTCTTCTCTTTGTCTGCCCATCTCTCTCTCTCTCTCTCTCTCTCTCTCTCTCTCTTTCTTTCTCTTTCTCTCTCTCTCTCTCTCTCTCTCAATGACAATGTCGACGAGCAGTGTAGTTGTCCAAAATATGAGAACGTCAATCGAGGGTAGACCGCATCATGAATGAGAATCATGAACAATCTCATTCATGCGGTCTACCCTCGAGGATGGCTGAAGACAAGACAAGACAAGACAAATCGAAAGTAGTTCTAACCTGAAAACTGTTTTCCCACTTCTTCGAGAAGGATCTTTTCTGCCGCCAGCGAATTCACGTCTTCGCCGAGCTTGAAATATCTTATGTCGATGTTGGACGGACGATAGCGCACGAGAATCTCAGAAGCCATGTGGCAGAACGGAGGAAGAACGTCCGTCGACTCGAACCTCTGATAGAGCAGCTTCGCCTTGTGCCAACCGTTGATCCTCATGAGGTCGAGGAACAGAGCCAGCAGCAGGCGGAGGTTCACCGGCCCGGCTCGCGTCAGCAGCGGGTAGATCTGCTTCCTCCTGTCGAGGAAATCCATCGACACGGCACCGACGCTGACGACCGGGACCTTCCAGAAGGTGGCCTGTCGTGCCACCGGCGCTACCGAGTAGTCGCACACGGGACCGAGGAACGCGTGAACCCGGCCCTCCATGTAGAAGTTGATCGCCTCGTTCATCCCGTGCAGTTCCGAACACCTGGAATCGCCGTACCTGACGTGGAAGCGGTGCATGGGAAGTACTCCGCGCTGCAGTCGTCGCAACGCTATCTCGACCGCCGGCATTGCCACCTGAACGGAGAACGGGTGGAAGGGATCGCCGGGAGCGAGCAGGACGAGCTTGATGTCGAGGTGATGACGATGATCTTGATGATGATGATGTCTCTGATTGCGAAGTTCCGATGAAGAACAGAACTGGACGACGAAATAGCCGATCGTCGTCGTTACCACGAATGCGGTAACTAAGAGCGGATGACGTTTCTGACTAAAATATGTCATGCTTACCCGGAGGACAAAATGTCGCTTTCGTCTCTGAAATCATGAAAAAAGCAGTAATTTTTCAATCACAAGTTGACAACAAAAACGCTGTATACTTTCTCTGCTCGTTTTCTGAAACTTCAGAGAACTCAAACTATACGCATTGGAAGCTGAAACCACTTATTGCCCTTAAGGTCTATCAAAGCTGAAATAGGCCCGCCACTCTGTGGAATACAATCTACCTTGCTAATTTTATTGTTACAGTATTTACTTAAAAATTACTTATTGAAAATTGTGCGCTCATAGGAATGCAGTATTCCAACTGAAGTAAATTCTCTCTCCACTAAACGTATCTGAATTTTTCGCAGTAAATCAACTGCATAGTATCCATGCACTAAATAATTACATATTTGCTATTATTTTCTTTTTTCAACGTGGCATAAATTACTATGCAAAACTTGCATCACAGATGGCCTAATACAGTTAACTTATTGTACAATTATTTTTCTATGTTCGTACGGTAAGCGCGGTAAACACCTGCTTGCGTACGGTAAACACCTGCTTCTTCGGAATAACATGATCTAGGGCAGCTGAGATGAATGTAGAATGTAGATACCTGAAAATCACTTCACAACATTCGCAGCTTTAGAGAAGAACACTCTAGTCCTGTCCAGCCATAGAATATTACCCTCATTCGTTCTGTGCAGTCGATAACAATCTCTCCAGGACAGTTCGCATATCAAGATGTACGCGTACCAGCCTCTGATGTGTGTGTCTGCCAAAATGTTCTTCTGCAATAGATCTCTCGTTTGCAGCGGCCGTGGTCTTTGATTTAAAACACCCCAGAAATCTCGAAATGAACAAAATATCGTCCGATGATCGTCGGAACCAGCAGAGAAGATCCGCGAATAGTTTCGTTCGTCTCAGTCCTCCTCCTCCTCCTCCATTCCTCCTCCTACGACGAAACGCTCGGCAAGCGATTTGGTCGGCAGCGACGCGTCCACGTCGAGTGGAGAAACGTTCCCCGGCGGCGCCCGAAGAACTCCGGGCGCACGAGGAGTGGTGGTCGTCGCCGGTCCCTGCTTCGAAAACGTCGTTATTTCCGTAACAGAATTTGCGCGAGTCCCTAAAGGCACGCCGCTTTTTACCGTACGAACATCGATTGCCCCGGAGCGATCAACCAACCAACCGACAGACTCACGAACAAGAAGTCGTTGCTGTGTGTGTGGGGGGGGACTGAGGCTCGTACTATGCGGATATAGCCGTCGGTGGATAATCCACACGCCAAATGAATCTCTAAACGAGTTAATTGCAAACGACATACACAGAGAGACGACAGATAAGCTAATTTCTTGTTTGACAAGCTTATATGAGTTGTCCGTTGTTGCCATAGATCACCTGCAAATTTCTATAAATTCAAATTTTCAGCACAAACATGTACCAATATTGAATCTATAAGTTCATGCTTGTTACATGTTCAATTTACGGAGCGCGTGATTTGAGGCACGTTCACGAATGGATTTATAGGGGACCTACATTGTTCATGTGGTCATAAGTGACATCTCAGCAATGGCGTCAGTCATTCGGAAGATTCTGTGTATTCACGGACACGTCGATTTTCTCGATTTTATGACTTACTTCCTGCGGGTTATGCTCAGATTCAAAAGAAAAAAATTGGCATTTTGAAGTCGTATATAGTTGCGATCGATGTGTTCACTCATACATTCGCTCAAATTAAAGTCTAGTTTATCTATTCTACAGCCTTCTCTTAGTTTTTACAAATTAAATTTTTACTCCACACTAATATTGGCTGCACTTTTGACCTCGTGCTGAGCTTGTGAGCCGCTGCATGAGCTGAAAGATAATTTGACTTTTCTTCACAACTTTATTTTACTCGTTAATCTCAGCCTGACATCATGACATTATTTCCTCTCTATTTGTTTATTCTAACTGTTCATTTCTTTTCCCCTAAGCTTGATATACGAAAACCGATTAATCATTGGACCTACCGCACTGCCGTTGATCAATACTCACATTTAAACAAAATTCCTATCTCCTTTTCCTTAACCCTCCGTTGTTCACATCTTCGTCTTCGCCGTTCGCATTTCCATCTCACCCGACGCACAGATATCATTATCATCCTTCTCGCTCTTTCAGGCGATATCCACCCAAATCCCGGACCATCCCAATCACACATGACACTATGCACTCTCAACATCAGATCCCTCACTAATCCTCAACACACACATTCACTACACGAACTTGCTAACACAAAATTAGACCCCTTCTTTCCAATACACATGCTTCACTCCTCAGCCATAGACATAGTTGCACTAACTGAAACCTGGGTATCTCCGTCTACAACTTCATGCCAGTTGATCGAGGCAACCCCACCTGGCTTTTCCCCTCTTGAGCTTTCCCCGTTTGAAAAAATTTACCAACTGTTCTTCTAATCTAGGTGGAGGCACTGCTTTTCTTATTCGTGATCATATACAAATTAGCAATTCCTCTTCAATGAATTTCTCTTCATTTGAATGCTCATTAGTCACCCTCAATCTTCCTCTCTCAAAACTAACTATTTTTAACATTTATCGTCCCCCATTATCATCAAAATACTCAGCCTCATTTGTGACATTCCTTGATGAATTTACCTCTTTTTGGGCTCTGCAGCTACAACTCCACACGAATTCTTAATTACTGGCGACTTTAATTTACACGTGGACAAGAGTGATGATCCTAACTCTACCCAATTCATGCAGCTGCTCACACAGACAAACCTCATGCAACACATATCTCCTCCAACTCACACTTTTGGACACACTTTAGATCTACTTATCACGTCATCTTCTTCATCATTATCTCCAATCTCAGCAATTAGTCAAGTCTCTCCATCTGATCATTTTCCCATCTTCACCATTTTAAGTATCTGCTCACCAACTCCTCCACCTCGTGGCACCTACTCATTCCGCCGTCTCAACAAAATTGACATTGCCTTGTTCTGTGATAACATTAAGTCATCTGACCTAATTACTAACACCCCTACTACCCTGTCATCACTGATTGATAAATACAATTCTGTGCTTTCTGGTCTTCTCAATAAACATGCTCCTATCATCACTAGACCTTTTTCGTCTCATAACAGCAAACCCTGGTATAACTCTTTCATTCATGCTTTCAAGTCATTTCGCAGACGTCTTGAGCGAACCTACCATAAAACACATTCTCCATCTGACCTTTTAAATCTTCGTTCCACCACCAACTGCTATCATAATCTCCTTACATCTGCCAAAAAGAAGTACTATTCTAACATCATTTCAACAAATAGCTCAAATCCACGTAAGCTCTGGAAAACTGTAAATGATCTTTTCCATCGCAAAGACTCAAAACCTCTCCCTCAATCCATTTCCCTGTCAGAACTTGCTGAATCTTTTGCTAAGTTCTTCTCTGTAAAAATCTCCAAGATTCTGCAGTGTCCTCAAGTCTTTCACTATTACTCAAACCACCTCTCCTCATTATCCTCCTCCCCACAACCTCCATGCAATTTATCCAGCTTCACTCCTACAACTGAAGAAGAGGTATCCAAACTTCTACTATCCTTGCCAAACAAACAATGTGATCTAGATCCCATACCTACCTCTTTACTCAAACAGTGTGCCACCGTGCTTACGCCTATTATAACTAGAATCATCAACCTCTCTCTTATCTCAGGCACTTTCCCATCCGCATTCAAAAACTCTTTTGTCACTCCTCTCCTAAAAAGCCTGGTCTTGACAGAGAAGATCTCAATAACTATCGCCCCATCTCAAATCTTTCTCTTCTATCAAAACTTACTGAAAAAAATTGTGCTTTCCAGACTGAATGAACACCTTTCAAGTAACTCACTATATAATGCTCATCAATCTGCCTACACTAAACATCACTCAACTGAAACTGTCCTCGCCTACATTTATGACAGACTCTTAACTGCAATTGGTCTTCGCCAAGTTACTGGCCTTTGTCTCCTTGATCTCTCTGCAGCATTTGATACCATAGATCACAAAATTCTGCTCGAGCGACTCTCTCTCTCTGGTTTGGCATATCTGAAAAAGCTCACAACTGGTTTGCATCTTATCTCAAATCTTGGTCTTTTCAAGTGTCCTGTCTTGGCCAAATTTCTCTTTCTCATATTATAGATTATGGAGTGCCTCAAGGATCTGTTCTCGGGCCTGTACTGTTCAGCCTTTACACCACACCACTTTCATCTCTAATTAATTCCCTCAAATTAAACCACCAACTCTATGCCGATGACACTCAGCTATTCCTTTCCTTCTCACCTCTTTCATTCAATGCTTCTATTATTGAGCTTGAATCTGCATTCTCGTCAATCTCTGCATGGATGTCATCTAATCTCCTCGCTCTCAACCCATCTAAGACAGTTTCTTTTAATCGGACTACCCCAACAACTCAAAAAAATTGACAATCCTAAACTAGTTTTGGCTCCTGACACCACAATAATCCCTGTTCCAACTGCTAGAAATCACGGATTCAAATTTGACTCTTTTCTAAACTTCGAATCACAAATCTCCCAACTTTCAAAAGCCTGCTTTATTCATATTCGTGACCTTCGTCGCCTACGTCCTTGTCTTGATATTAAGACTGCGTCCACAATCGCCCCCTCTATAGTCCACTCCAAATTAGATTACTGTAACTCCCTCTACTATAACCTTCCCAAAGCCTCCATCAACAAATTGCAATCAATACAAAATGCTTTAGCTCGTGCTGTTACTATGTCACCTAAATTCTCCCATATTTCACCCATACTAAAATCATTACATTGGCTTAAAATAACAGAACGTATCCAATATAAGATAATAACACTTACACATAGCTCACTTCAGTCATCAAAACCTGTCTACCTTAGATCACTATTAACCCCTCAGTCTCCTCGACCCACACGTTCGTCATCTCATCTCACTCTGTCACGCCCGCTAAATCAGTCATCCCTGAAAATTTGCAACCGTGCCTTCTCATATGCTGCACCTGAACTCTGGAACTCGATCCCAGCTTCCCTTCGCACACTTGGACACTTTAAAACAATAAAATCTGATTCCTCATTTCCTATAATTCCCGCACTATCTCCTCAAGTCTTCAGGTCTAAGCTTAAATCCTTCCTGTTTCTGAAATCATTTCCGCCATAGCTGTAACAACCTAGCCTCACTGCCCTTCGGATATTGACCATTGCCTGGCTGATCCCACACCTTTCCTATAGCTATTTTAAGAGAGGCTGAGCGCCTAAGAATAAGCAGCTACTGTTGTGCTGCTTTCCAAGGCGCTATAGAAATCCACGAGATTTTACTTACTTACTTACTTATATAATTATTATAGTTATTGGGCAGGTCGTGTACGTGTGAATAAAATATGGACGCTATAAAATCTATAAGAAGCGGCTCTTAGGATAGCGACTTCCGGTTCCGATTTTCTGGAATCTTTCGAAATCTCCTGAAATCTTCTGACATCTTCTGAAATTTTCTGTAATCTTCTAGAAAATACTAAACGGATGACAACTATACTTAATATAATTAACTAGGTTAAGGGTAATGAACTGTAAGAGTAGACCTAGTTGTCTGTTAGAGAAGTTAATAAGTTATAGACATTTGAGTAGATTTCTTTAGTTCTTTACGCTCATCAATTCTTTCCGTTCTGCATTCCTTTGTCAAATATATCGAATTAATAAGTTAATAGACTTTTATCATTACGTCAAAGTAATGATATTTACGTGACATTGATAAACCAGTTATTAAACCTGGCGGCGGTTAGAGTTACACATAGACCCGTGTAACACTGGTGCGGCTCAATAGTTTTGGAAGCATACTTGACATTGTTATCGACAGAATGATTCCGAATTGGATTCCACTTCTCACAGCTTTTGCAGTTGCCGCTGTCGATTTCATCATCACATGGAAGTCATCGCATTTGTTGATGCGATGATTAGATGACTACGCTATTTCGTTTTATCGCCAAAGAGAAATCACGAAATATATATATTTACAAGTTCTCTAATACATTAGTTGCCTATGGGTCATGCTCTCACAGTAAAAGCAGCAGGAAAAAATAGGATCCTTTAAGTCTGTTGCAAACGACAGACAACGACTGAAGAGAAATCAGAAAATCCTAAGACCATTTGAGCAAAGCACTAGATAACAGGACTTCCTGTTGCCAGGGGCGTAGCCAGGAATTTGATTTTGGAGGGTATAAATATTGGAGGGAGTATAAACCTTAACTATAAACCATATAAACTACATATATCCACATATAATTAACCAAATATAAATCACATAAAGAACTTTAAGGTAGACTGATTTTGGGCGGGGGTATATACCGATATACCCCCGTCGCTACGCCCCTGCCTGTTGCCTCGTTCATTTCAAAGTGTTATGGAAATTGTTGGCTCTAGACTCTAGTGCTTCCCAACCTGCAGTGTGTGCCGCGGCACACAACTGTGCCGCAGCAACGGTAGAAGTGTGTCGTGGCAAAATATAGGAAAATAGTAAAATGATAAGGGTCTGTATTAATTGTTAATCATAAGTTGAATTATATCTCCATAATGAAGTTAAGCATGAAATAAGGATGCCGATTGCAAAGAAAATATGTACTTATGAAGAACGGAAGTCAATATCATACTGTATACTAGACTAGGATATAATATACTGTATAGTACTAGTAGGTCTATACAAATGCATCATTTAAAAATGAAATGTGTGTCTAAAAACTATATCGTTGCTGTTGTAATGCGCAAAATATGCATGAAGCTCTCTCGCAGTAGTCGTCTAAAAGAACAACTAAAACAACGAACGACGATTTGATTTGCAAATAAAGCCGCGACAATTTAATTCTCTCGTTCGATTCACAAACAGTTCTTTTCGCCTGCAAACGACGTCAGTGATTCTCCCAAAGGCTGTGTAATCCTGTTGTTACGTTAAATCGTGCATTGTAAAAATCAACTCTTTTGAAGCTGCGGTGAAAGAATAAAAGAGCTTGCTTCTTTTGCAACGCAAACATTGTCGTTCGTATGGATTGGACCGTATTCATATTAATAGGAATTTGTCCGCTATAATTAGCCAGTCTTGCAGTTGTACACACGCTGAATGATGATATTCGTTGGCATTATTCTGATCTTTTGCGGATGAATTTGAATTTTGCCATTACTTGGTACCATTTCGTATATACAGTATATTAGAACTGCTACTACATGGATGATCCCTTTGCGATGCATTATATTATAATCAGTGGCGCAACCAGGATTCCGGAGTAAGGGATTCCATCGACATTTTCGGGTGAAGAATTCTTGACAAGCAAAAAGTCGTCGTGTCAAGTTCTAAGACTTTGAAATTTCACGCATTCTCTCTTCGATCATCCTATCTCCTCCCCATTTCTGAACGGTTTTGCGCAAATCCTACGACCGGTCCCAGTCCGAATAGGGGGGCCGGCCAGCCCTCCCCCGTCGCTACGCCAATGATTATTATTGTTGTTGGTTCTGTTTTATTCTCGTTAAATGGAGAGCCTGTTAGTTAATCACGCAAATTGTGTGCGGTAAAAATGCCGAATGTCTGCTTCAACTCTTTCTTGAACACCTACCTGTCCAGTGTCAACTAGTACCATATTCAAAAGTATGCTTATCTGTTAGAATTTAATAAAAGTATAGGGTTGCTCTACTGTATAGCGGGGCTATATTTCGTGATTTGTTGCTTCTCTGAACTCATTGCCTGCTGAATCTCTTGTCGTCGTCGTCGTTGGAAATGGTGTAACGACTTTTCTAAAGTCCTGATAAAACGTCAGACATCTGAAACTCAGCTGTAGGTTGCCAGAAACCTTTAGGCTTTAGTATAAGTCAACGTTGTTCGATTTATATAGCGCTTTGATAATAACGACGCACTATAGACAGATAATGCACTAGGCCAATAGTCGAATGCACAGAACGCGGACCACAGCGATCTCCACTATTCGCCGACTGGTGACCGATTTGGACACCATTTCCTTTCTACCTGTGGCCTGCACCCCTCCTTGTGACGAATTTCCGTACGACGTGTCCAGTGTTATTTCTAGGATTTTGAATCTGGGGGGGGGTGTCGGGAAAAATCTGCGGGGGTGTCAGAATTTTTAAGTCTCTGCCCGAAAAAAGGCTGACAAGCAAAAAAGCAAAAAAACGTCATCAAGTCCCAAAACCAACCAAAAAACCCCTAAAAGTCTCAAAAACCTCTGACAAGCAAAAAAAGGTCATCCGACAAATAAAAGTTGGGCGGTGTCCTTCTCCATTTGGGGGTGTTCTAAGCTAATTAGTATGCATTTTATATACTGTACATACCATTGTCGCATTACCAAATTTTGGGGTGTCAACCTCAAATTGGGGGTGTTGGGGAGGGGTTAGGGGGTGTAAAAATATCCCTGTCACGTGTCCCACTGTCTGTGGCGCCGACCATCGTTTAGTGACAAGAGCCTCACAGGTTTCGACTATGAAATTTTTAATAGTTCTCGATTCCTGGAGCGCTTCTCAAAGCGAATGGTCTACGAAGAATCATAGCATGATGAGTATGGTGACCGTTCGTTTGCTTCTAGACTTTTCTACTGAAAAATGTCAATGTTCTCTATTCCGGAAGACTGGCTACGCCACTGCTAACGTTCAGTCGGTTGCGTTCTAAATTGATTAAGTGGGCGACAACATTCGCATGTAAGGGATCGTCTACGCGAAATTCTGAGATCAGCGACGAAGAAAAACTTGTCCCGTAATGGCGCTGCACAAAGTGGATTCGCCTGACAGGAACCACCTGTTAATTAATAACAGTCAGTTGAATGAATGACTAGAGTTCGCGGCAGCAACTATCAGTCTCTCCAGTAAAAGAAACATCTTTCGGAACAATGACGATGCGCGACATCGAACGGACAAAACACAGCACAGCAAGACATGCCGAGCTGCTGTGGATGATATGGAGAGGTGCGTGGAAACAGCCAGCAAGAGCCGAGAGGCAGAGTCTAAGCCAGGATGGAGTGGGATCAAATTGCAAGTCTCTTTATAGCGATATCAGACTGAGTATTTTAAGGCGCACTTGAATCGGGTCTGTTGAAGACGTTCCAAAAGCGTGTCTTTATTCAGGAACATTAGTCGACGTATCGCTTAAATGGTCGACCCGCGGACCGCAATTGGTCAAAAGAGGAAGAATGACACTTCAGCGATGAAAAGAGGCCCTGGATTCGACGCTGTGCTTATACATGTGGTCGGATGCAGTTAATGCAAAAGCTATGGAAAAACTGTCGACTGCAAGAACTATATGGATTTTGCGAACAGAGTAATGCATAAAAAGAAAAAAAAAGGAAAAGGAATTCCAATGACGGATTCCTGTATCATGCTGTTACCAAAGACTGATGTGGCAATAGATTAAGCGAGACAACTCTTTTTCGACAGGAAAAGCAGTACTTCACTGTCATAGCTACATGCATGAAGTTACGTTTTTATTAGTTCATTTATTACTATTTGCATTATTACCGTTAGGGGCCGTCCATAAATGACGTCACGCGATTTTGGCAGTTTTTTTACCCCTCTCCCCTTGTCACAAGTCGTCACAAAATGCCAGACTTCCTAAAAATGACGTCAAAATTAATGCTTCAATTCACTTATTTCTTGAATGAAGCGGGTATTGCAATGAATGCGTTTAAAATACTCATTATAATTATTATGGTTGAAGCGATATTCAGAAACTTTTTCAAATTTAAAAAAATGAATTGTGAGCGCAAAATAGGTTCAACTTTGCGGTAGCATAGCATTGCGGTATTAATATCAATATTTAGTATTATGTGACGTCACATTTCTGGAAACCCCCGTTGACTTCACACATCGTCACAAAAAGTTGGACCCCCTCCCCACCTAAGTGCGTGACGTCATTTATAGATGGTCCCTTAATCAAAAGCACATTGACTAATAGGATAACGCCATGGGAGGCCCGAACCTTTGGCTGAACCTTAGAAGATACCAACCCAGAAATTTTTTAAGGATTATTGCTGAAAATGACAACTGTAGCTTTTCAAAATAGACCAACGAATGATTACGTCAGAACGTCTACATGATCGCGTAGAGAAGACATGACATAGTATCCTACGCAGAACACGATGATGCATAAATGTCTCTTATAAATTTCAGTGATCATAGGCATATAGCGACATAACTAAATCAACTATTAGGCCTATACTAAATAAATACCGATGATATCAGATTATGTCTAAGACAGAATGAATTGAGATGCGTATCTTTGAATGACGTGTTTCTACAGATGATGCTGGACCCCTTTGTCGCCTGCTGTCTGATGCAGTTTAACTGTATTCTCAAAACTAACACGTGGTTTCAAATTCCGAAAGATTTAGTACTAGAAAATCTACGAGTCCGTTCATGACTGAAGTCATTTAGTCTTAGAGGAGCATCGACAGAAAGCGAAATAACGCAACTATAATTATTGACAAATCGTGTCGGAGAGTAACGTGTGCGGTACGGTGGTTTAAACCACTCTGCGTTTTCCTACTGTCTTCGATTTCTCCAAGATCCATTCAGCAAACTGTACTTCGATCTTCCTTTTCTCAAGGCCTGCAAAAGATCGATAAATAAATGGTGTAAGAATGGTTGTCGATGCACGCAATATTATTCACATGGATAGGACAACAGACGTGTGCCGTGGACCTGCAGACAAACGGAAAAATAAGTGAACGAGATGAATATGCATGATGTTCCTTCATCTGTTTCGTTATTCGGCGCAGGAATAGTTTTGTCGTAGGTCATAATTCTATCATTGGTAAAATATCGGTTGATGATTGAGCTATGTGATGTCTGCCGAATGTGAGCTAGTTTTTCCGTTTATTCGATTTGCCTTGCGTCGCTGTTGACCAAATGGCAGAGTGGGTTGTTACGTGCTGGAGCGTCAGGCTGACGGAGCGGGTTCAAGCCCCGTTAGTGCCCCTAGTGGCTTTCACACAGGCAGTAATGCCTTCTAAGCCACTTTAAATCATGCTAAGTTAAATGTGGAAGAAGCGTTATCCGTTACAGAGCACTCAAATGGCTACAGAACCAAAATGCTGCCGCGTCCAAAGCCTACGTGCAATTTCTCTTAATGTTCGACGGAAAATGTCCCGTCCGCAATTTGAGGCAACAGCGTTACTACTTTGAAGATATTAACACTGTTGACTTCCATGGTCGTGTTAGCAAGTCAATTCTTGATCTCCAAATAAACATTCAGTATCTCTGCTCTATTTAGTTTTTCCGACAGAAAATACCGATTCTATAGAACGACATACATACTGTACATGCAAGCAGGTATAAAACAAATGGATACATTTGGCATTGTACAAAGTCTAACGTGTTTCGAGATCTTGGAACTCTTATTGCGCTACATGATTCTCGCAGAAATAAACTCTACGATTAAGGTCTGGCGCAGCCAATCGCGTACGGGCGTTCTATTATATATTTACCATAGAAATATTGTCGATGCGTTGAAGTACCAGCAAAGGTCGTTGCAATAATAGCCAATCAGACGACAATTTCGATGGGAAAAGGTCACATTTTGATTTATTAGTCTGTAACCGTTTTATTATGTTGGAGGATATGACGACGCTTGACTAATAGATGAATCTTCTGTTGGAAGAGTGGAAAGAGAATGACTTATTAAACATAGAAGCTACTATAGTTTATAGATAACGCGAGTCCACGCTCAGCAGTTCAACGCGAGAGATATTGTATCAGTGGACTCCTCTATTTGTAGTCTATACAAAGCTATCAAAATTTTCAAATAGGCTTGTCTCGGGTTGTTGTATGTATAAGACTTATAGCACGGGTAAAATCTGTTCAAAGCGATGAGGAACGAAGTACAACTGTCGTCAACAGTCAGACATATCTTTTCATAGTCATTATTATTAAATCTGTCTGAACTCTTTAAAGCAGAGTCCTTTTGGGATAAGCAGCATCATTCACCCGCGGCGCGTCATGCCGTCCGGTCGGAAGGCATTTCTGAACACCTTCGCAGGTCAGACGCCAGAATTAACTTCCTTGAATGGCGAAATCATGGCGTGTTGCGAACTAGGTAAATGATTGACCGTCTGCCTAATTGAAGTCCTACTCCTTCGCTGTCTGTCTGTCTGCCTGTCTGTCTGTCTTTCTTTCTTCGTTTCCTCTCTTCGTTGGCTTTGCATTGTTGTCTGGTAACGTATCACCGTTAAGTCGTTGCTTTGGATTTCGCCTCTATTGACAGTGGCGGAAACATCATCGGGCTCTTTGTCGACGCCGGTCTTTTAAGAATCGTATCGTATTAACACGCACACAGACAGACTGGTACATGTATTTGAGAGCGAGACCAGTGGGGCAAAAGAATTTCTAGTTGTTTCGACCGTTAAATAAGTTAGTTAAGCTAATGACGGTATGGGACTTCCCCTTGCTATGCCTAGAGTGGACTAGTAGTGGGGAACGGGGGGAGGGGTTAAAAAAGCAGTGACCAGAAATGTACCCCTACAAATACGCACCGCATTTTTGCGAGGTTAGACTTTAAAAGATCGCAATACATATCCCTGTATTGCGTAGGTGCAGGGTCACACTAGTATGTCTATGGCTCTATGCAGTGCTTATTCTAGCCACCTTGACATTGGGGGATTTTGAAATGTTTGGGGGACAAGGTCTGAGTCTCCAGACTTTTTAGAAGAAATTTCCATCCCCCAGCCAACATATAATTTGGGGGGATTTTAAAACTTGGAGGGGGGAATTCCCCCAGAGAAGGCCTATAATAAACACTGGCTCTATGCATTAATTAGTGATGGCGAAATGACGATGATAGATCAGATAGATATTCTCACAAACGCATATAGAAGTAAAGATATGGAAATTTCACGAATAGATTGTCCCGTCTTTTCTACGGATCTTCTCCTTATCCTCCATGAAACGAAATAATATTAAGGAGAGCAACAGAATGATATAATATGATAGTATCTTCAGACGTTAGCGAAAACCGTAGCATGGCAAGAAAAAGCATTTATGAGCCATAATGAGGAGCAAATTAAAATCTTTGGACGTTTTATACTATTGACAAAACGTCAATATTGTCAACTCCTCAACGCATTTGCGCACCCACGTCGGGATTGTATTGAGAAATTTGAATTATTGAATCATTTACAGTATTCTATCTTATTGCATTCAGCATGTTACACGCTAGTGTTGTATTTTTAATTAGATAAATAGGCTTAATTAGCTAATTAATTAGAATATGTGCTAATTATAATTCTAATTAATTAGAAAATTTGTTTAGGTAATTACAATTATAATTAATTAGATTTTTACAGCTAATTCTAATTAATTATAAATAATTCTAATTAAATCGAAATACTATTTATAATCTTAATAATCTAACATTTTGGGAATAAAGTGATTGCTTACTTACTTAGATTGCCGTCCTAAGAAGTATTTCCTTTTATTGTCAATGTCTCAATGATAATATCAACGACCTGATAATATCTATTTGTAAATTGTTGGTTGGTCATGGCGAATTTTTGGAAGAAATACCTGACAATCTGAAAAAAAATTTTAATGGGCCTTTACAGTCAATCAAATAGGCAATAAAACGTGCATTTCTGGATCCTGCAAGACATGCAAGAAGAGGATAACTGGCGATTGGAAACCAATAGGCCTAAGGGTGACGTCGAATTTTATTAGTCGTGCAAAGGCAAAGCTTTGTACTCCTTGCAAGTACAAAACTGTTGATGTAGAAAAGACAAAAAAGGAAGAAGTTGCTTGTCATTACCAAGTGCAAGAGAGACAAATCGATTTAAGATTGTCAGCTGACTGTTAAGACTAATGTCTATAACTCGACTGCATTTTTTGTCATTTGAAGCTGAAACTGTTTATTACTTGACTGCCTTAATTGTCGTTTTTCATTTGACAATTCGTAATCATCGTCATTCCTGACCTAATTAAGCTGCTAATTAACTTAATTAGATCAAAATTTACTAATTCTAATTAACTAGATATTTCATGTACCTAATTCTAATTCTAATTCTAATTCATTAGCTTAAAGGACTAGCTAATTCTAATTATAATTAATTAGCAAAAACGCCAATTAAAAACAACACTGTTAGACACGCATAAACCCAAAGCTTTCCTATCTATTGATAGAGAAAACTGTTTAAAGCGAAATCAAAATCTATTTTCAAGAACGCATAGACTTATATCCAGTAGCGTCATTTTAAACTTTTCTTGGAGTGATATTTTTTGGGCAAATTTTGACAAATTTTGGCATTTTAGCAAATATTTGTCAATTTTTAGCAATTTGTGGGCCAATTTTGTCAAATTTGCAAATTTTTGATATTTTTGGCACATTTTTTGGCAATTTTTGCGAGTTTTTGCACATTTCACATGTATTTATTTATGTAATATAGGCCTATTATACATTATCTCTTCATTTCCTTGGGGGCCACGGCTCCCTTCTGCCTCTCCAATGACGCCCTGCTTATATCAAGAATGTTAAATGCTATTTTAAACTCAGCCAGACGACGCACAGCACGACACCCGATAAAATCTGTCGACGGCAGACATTTTCAAATCAAAAACTGGCCGCTCACCGTAAGACTGGGCTGACATTTTCCAGAAACCGGATTATATACGAAGAACATCCTCGAGCACAGATATCTCTTGGTATCCACTTTGAGTTCCGACTTGTGGCCATTGCTGAGATCATTTGAAGGAGGTAGTCGAAAGACGTTGGCATCTTGGTAGCCATAAGAGGCCGATGGTTTTGGATAAATGATGTTCGGCCATTGACCGGCAGAGTCGTAGTTCAACATTCGCAGCGATGAGCAAGTCACTAAAAAGTGACATTACATGTAGACTACATGTCAAACTTTAAATGAAAACAAATAGCCTGAGATACATGCAATATTCATATACCTGACTTTTCTCAATAATGAACCTATAATAAGATGAGTTTTGTTTTCATAGAATATTAATTAATGTGTTTAACTCTGACGATAGATGCATCTGCTGTATGTATCTCATGCTGAGATCGTGAGTTGCAGCACGGACTATAGCAAAACTATCCGTATAGTCTCTGCAGCTTATTAAATGCAACAGCCTTCTACGCCTTGACAACATTATGAAGTTATGAAATTTGAGCTGTTCTTGTGCACGAATTTTGTGTCGTGCCATAATAACTACTCTACTTTCAAATCCAGTCTTGAAACCACAGCGCCTTCAGTTCACCTCTGCTTCATTGTCTGCTTTGCCTTCTCCTATGACTGATTAATATACTATAGCCTACTTCGAACTTTGAGGAAGAATATGATGTGCCATCGATTGATACATTTGAACATTATAAGCGGCGATACGGAAGTTTAATAATAATAATAATAGTAATAATAATAATAATAATAATATTATTATTATTATTATTATAAATAGTAGTAGTAGTAGTAGTAGTAGTAGTAGTAGTAGTAGTAGTAGTGGTGGTGGTGGTGCAGTGGTGGTGGTGGTGGTGGTGGTGGTGGTGGTGGTGGTGGTGGTGGTGGTGGTGGTGGTGGTGGTGGTGGTGGTGGTGGTGGTGGTGGTGGTGGTGGTGGTGGTGGTGGTGGTGGTGGTGGTGCAGTGGTGGTGGTGGTAGTAGTAGTAGTAGTAGTGGTAGTAGTAGTAGTAGTAGTAGTAGTAGTAGTAGTAGTAGTAGTAGTAGTAGTAGTAGTAGTAGTAGTAGTAGTAGTAGTAGTAGTAGTAGTATGCTCCTCAAAACATCTTCAGCGAACTGGTTTTTACCGATATTAAGACGGCAGCTTTCATTTGAAATCAGCGCTTGAGAAATAGCTGCAAATGCACTTAGGTTTTCATTAGTGGCGAAGGGGCCGTCCATAAAGTTCGTCACGCTATATTTGGCCATTTTGGACCCCCTTCCACTGTCACGAACTGTTACAAATCTCGGAACTCTCCTAAAAGTACGTCACAAATCTTGGATCCCCTCCTTAAAGCGTCGTCCATAAATTACGGCACGCATGCAGGTTTTCTATTTAATATATTCGAGTTTCTCGTTTAATTTTCTGCAGAAAAGCAAATATTTAACTTCCGACAATGATAACGAATATAATTGAGACCTAAAATCTAATGTATCTGGGACAAAAAGCGTTCGTGGGTAATGAAACACGTCCTTTAAAGGTTCCATTTATACTGAAAGTGTGACGTCACGCTGGTCTGTACCCCACTCCCGCTGTCACAAACTGTCACACTTTTATATCCCCATTCCTTCGAGCGTGACGTATTTTATGGACGGCCCCAAAGAAATTACTTGAATTTCGAAACGACGTTAATTCGTGAAATTCTCTTTACTCTTTGGTGTTTGCTTAAGATTGGTCGATCTCTATTTTTTCCACAATATCTTTACTCGAAGAAAGTTTGCGTTTAGCCAAGAGTTTTCTGATAATGTTCCACAATTTTCGCAAAGTTCAGGTTAAAATTCGTAGAACTATTTGCTCAGCGTTTCTGTCAATTTCGCCTGAAGTCGATTTAATCAAATAACCGTTGAAAGAATCTCTTACCAATGAATGTGATGTTGAAAACGAAGAAAAGACTTTTGTTCGATAATGCGTCGCACATGTTCATCCTTAATACTTTAACCTTCTGCGTACTTCTTGAACAGTTTTACGTGAAAGCGGACAAACCGCTCAAGACACAGACCCAGGCTACAACAGCGATGCGCAGCTGTGGAAAATTAACGACGCTTCTGTTGTATAGGATACAGAATAATGATGACGCAGCTGTTGACGCATGCTGCTTTGAGCAAGAGCTTGGTCACACACGTCTGTCTATATTATTGTCTGATGCTTGTACTGTATAGAGTTGCCTACGGCGTGGCGATGAATTCACAATTTTCTTTAATCTGAGCACTTGGCGATGCTTGTCATGACCCCCAACTATAAATTTTTAAACTAGTTTTTGTTTATTTCGAAACAGATGAGTTCCGAAACAGGACATTAAGTGAGGCATTGATTTAATGAGACAGCATGTATCGGGAATCATACAATTATTTATATATAATAATGTATAGGCTTATAACTAACCGTCTAATAATAGTATATATGTATATATATATATATAAGACAATTAGCTATATATAAAGTGGCTTTTAAATGCATCTTTGCATATATGCTTAACTAGCTGCTCGGCCTCGCGTTGCTGTGGCCCACCCCTTTCCCAAAAGTCATTTCCCAAAAACCCTTCCACGTCCCACTATCCACCAATCACCACTTCCATCTCTTTCTCCCTCCTTCTTAATTCCTTTCTCTTCCTTCTCTTTCTCTCTCCCTCTCTATCTTTCCTCCTCTCCCTCTTGCTCTCACTCACCCTTACTCTCGAATAGGGGACCGGGTCCCCGCTCCCCTGTGGCTGCGCCAATGGTTGTGCGTGCCTCCCCAGATTAACACAAATATTAGTTTTTTTACGTGTGATAAAAGTAGACAAGCGCGGTGCTTAAGCTGTGGCTTATATTGTCGCCGTTTCCCTGCGCTATCCTCTCGGTCTACTGAAGACTATACTGGATATGGTTCAGATATGCAACTACACACAGATAATTATACAGAAGCAATTTGGCGATTATTCAAGAACAACTATTCTTGATTGCGCTTAATTTTCCGGATGCAGAGTGTATAGACGGAGTAAACTATAAGTCCACGAAATTTGACACGCATCTTGAAACTATACAGTTCGCGTATACATGGACGTGACCATCTGCATAATATGTCATGGCTACATTAACGACAGTTTTCCGACGATGGTCTGAGAACAGACATGACAGTCTGTCAGAGGCTCGGAGCACCCTTTGCAGCAGCTGTGTCCACATAGAAAGACAACGTTCCGGGCGTTCGATTCGCACAGCGGACATTTCACTGTGTCTACAGTAGAACCGTTTTACTTCGAGGAGGCAGTTTCTCTTGCATGGAAGGAGCATTCTTAGAACTGTCTTTCTCGACTCGCGATGCTTTCGAAATTATTGCTGAATACGCACAGCAGCACAAAACGAACGGTGCAAATAGTTCCCTCAGTCTCCAAAATTAAGTGGTCAATAACTCAATATGTTTATCGCCTGTGCTGATGTTGAGGAGCAAATGAGACACAAATGGCAAAAGACAGATAAACGGATAGCGTAATTCAATAGGTTTTTGCAGACAGTTAGCCTCCGGTCATTATATTCGATATATATATATACACATACATACATACATACATATACATATGTATATATATATATATAAGTAGACGTATATAAGTATATAAGTATATATAAATATAATAGCTAATAATAAATATAACAGCTCTTCATAAAACAACTATATATGATCTAGCGCGCTAGCACAATTTACCTTTATAAAAAGAAATATATCATGTCTTGCATAGGCGGATCTACGGAGGCACAGAGGCAGCCCCTCACCAACCTACCCCAAACGTTACCAATTTCTCATCATGGCGAAAATCAACAAAGTTACAAAGACAAGAATAAAATAAGCGAACGTCTCTTGCATGGAATAATGAGTATATATGCTACACGCGCAATGCTTTCACGAGCAATATGACCGGCCGAAGTAATGGAATGCAATTTAAACTGTGCATTATGGATCGCCAAGCACTTTACTTGATGTATCCTTTGAATATCTGCTTCAAATTGTCACCGATTACATCTCCAACCGCCTTTCCGCTGAAATTTGGCTTTTCTAGATCGGCGCCGTTTTTCAAAAGATAGCAGCAGATGGCCACCCAGGCGCGATTCTGCTGTATTCCTGGATTTAAATTGGATAAAACCTGTAAAACGTAAATCCCACTGCAATGTATTTGCATTCATCGTTCTACACAAATATAGGTTATTGTTATTTTAAGCCAATCACCTACAGCAATAGGTGATTTTAAGTATATACAGGTGTTTCAAGGTTCTACCACCTGGCTTCGAACCCCATAAGATTTTATGGCAATCCAACGAATGATATTTATATCATCGTCCATTGCTTAATTTAATCGATACACTTTCAAATGATGGTACATGTACAATGAATAGAATGACATGTAATGTGATGTAACAGAATATTTGTATAGCGCCTCTTCTGAAGAATCACTCAAAAGCGCTCCCGCTGTAATTACTGCATATTGACAAAGAGATAAGTTTTAAGTCGTTTCAAAAAGAGGGCCACAGAATTAGCAGTTGCTAAGCCACGCATACTGGCGTCAAGAGCATTCCAAAGGATAGGAACAACTGATTCAAAACCTCGTTTCAGGAACAAGAAGGTTCGTGCTTGGGGCACACTGAGAAGACCATTGGTTGTGGACCGAAGACACGGCCGACCAGGGATAGAGCTAAGAGGATGGAGTTGATCTGAAAGGAAGATGGAGTGGCACCAAAAAATAGAATGCAACCGCTCTTAACACCGAAACTCATCTCGAGCAGGATAAGGCAGCCAGTGTAGAACAGACATCATATATTCACTAATGTGATCACGTCTTGTGACACCAGCAATTACCCTGGCTGCCGAACGAGAACCATTTGGAGTTTATCAAGTCGCACCGATGGAAGACCAGCAAAAAGTGAACCACAGTAGTCAAGCCTTGAGCAAATAAATGCATGGATCAAAGTAGCAGCAGATGGCATGTCTAATGTACGTTGATTCCTCGAATCACTCTAAGCTGGTGGAGATGATAGAAGCAACTGCGACAAAGTGAGTTATTATGTTCCATAATGGTTAGCTCAGAGTCAAGAATAATACCAAGATCACGGACAGAAAAGGAGAAAGAGAGGTCAAGGAAGGCAGACTTCATAGACAGATGATCAATTTTTGAGAGTACTAAACCAGATGAGCAGGGTTTTAGCTAGATTAAGTAAAAGACGATTTGAGTGCATCCATAAACGAAGTAAGTCAGAGGCTTCAACAAATTCACTAGTGATCTGAAGTGCATTAGTGGGGATGGAATGTGAATAAGCCTGAATATATTCAGCGTACATACGTGTTTTAAACTTATAAGGAACAAAAAGGTGTGCAACATCAGCAGTACATAGCAGTGTTTCCCAAACTGTAGGTCGCGACCCAAAAGTGGCTTGCAGGGCTCAGTCTAGTGGGTCGCGGGTAGCGCGAAATTATAGTCTACAGTGTCATTTCCTAACCAATACCACGGTCGTTCCAGACTTCGTTGGAGCCTCCATTTTCGTCGGATTTGCCGATTTCGGTGACGAACTTCGCGGAAAACCGCTACTTTGGATTAACCGCCGGATCTTACCGTGCGGAGAACGCCTACTATCAACTCGCGGACCTCTAACATCATCTTCCGATCCTCGCTGACGTGTCAATGTTGCAGTTTTTTCTTGCGAAGGACCGCTTCTTAAGGACTCGGCACCGGATTTCGTCACGGCATCGAGTTCTTTCTTTCATCAGAGTGGATTTTCGACATTGCTGCCTTCAGTGTTTAATCTAGACTCCTGGACTCCGGGGGGAACTGAAAAAGCCGGGAAGGGGAATTCTGCTAGGGGGCTGCTGTTAGTTGATGTAGTATGCCAAAATGTCCGGGGAATTTGAAATATCCGGGGGAAAAGGGCAATTTTCCCCTCCGGAAACGGCCTAGATTAAACCCAGGCTGCCTTCTGACCTTCACTGACAATGTCAGCGCTGTCAAAGCGCTTTTGATTTTGGCTTTTAGCTATATTACAGCGCTATAAAAATTGTCCTGAATAATAATAATAATAATAATAATAATAATAATAATAATAATAATAATAATAATGTCACAAGCCTTGAAAGTTGCATGCAGACTTAGGTTTTAAGAAATTTATTTGTCTGCAATCCTCCATACACGGCTTACATTAAAATGATTAGCGTTTTATACCATTTTAGTTGACAATTAGTTCAAAGCCGTAGTTAGGTGGGGCAGGGGTGTAAGATTCCCGGGTGCCGTCTTGGGGTGGGGGCTCCAGAAACCATGGCTGTAACAAGTTAAACGCCCGTCAAAGACATTGCCAGTAGGACTAGCAAAAAAGGTCATCATCGCTAAATTCTCCACTACTTTACACCTCCAACGTCGTGAGAAATCTATGAAAAGTCTGATAAGCAAAAAAGTCATCATTAATATTTCAGTTTTTAAACTGTTTGGACGAAATTTGCATGTCTTGCTCCGGGAGCCAAATACTCTAGCTACGACACTGAATAAGTTTGCAGGGTCACAGCATGTTACAAAACCGCTGAAGTGAGTCGCTGAGTTAGAGATGGCAAATAAATATTCATTCATATTCATTCTAACGAATATTGGGCTCGAATGAATATTAACGATTAAGGCTTATTCAAACATTCGTTATTTTTAACGATTTGCAGCGACCCCGAACATAGGATGGCTTACTGATTTTCCCGCGCAAGGCAATTGGTTCCCACGCTTGTCGCTTGGACCACCCACGGCCAGAAGCTGTTCCAGTTCCCCCCACCCGTCAGTGTTTATTCTAGGCCTGTCTGGAGGGATTTCCCCCAAAGTTTTAAAATCCCCCCAATTTGTATATGTTGGCT
The DNA here is from genome assembly GCA_018105865.1 of Metaphire vulgaris. Lineage (NCBI taxonomy): Eukaryota > Metazoa > Annelida > Clitellata > Crassiclitellata > Megascolecidae > Metaphire > Metaphire vulgaris. The sequence continues at coordinate 15,585,031 of CM030834.1, forward strand.
TGGGGATGGAAATTTCCCCCAAAGCGTGGAGATACAAATCTTGTCCCCCCAAACATTTTAAACTCCCCTAATGTCAAGGTGGCTAGAATAAACACTGGGTACATTGCAGAAACATCTTAGTAAAATGACGTTGAATATCAGGCAAACCGCTCGTTATTTATTTACACATACACAGACACACACACACACACACACACACACACACTTACAAACATAGGAGCACAGAAATGCATTCATGTGTCCATACGGCATAAATAACTGTATGTGATGTACGCGACGATACATGTGTAGTGTAGATCATATTACCGTATTTTGTTAAATTATAAATTCTATAGCGTTCGAATTCCGAGCTACAGAAAGTCTGTCTTGATGTAAAGCTCCTATAAGCTGAAACCCTGACTGAGAACAAAAATTTTGTTTTGAAGTTGTTTTGCCAAATCTTGAACTTCGGACCTACAAGCAACACAGGCAGAAGCATAATAGTATTAGGCCTATAGGTCTCTGTGCGCAGACACGAAGACGACTTTCTTAAATCCTAAAGTCACGATCCAGTCGATCCACAGAATGGACACGAAGATTTTTTCAATTTCTTTTGAGGAAGTTGTTCAAACAGAAGTGAATTACACATTGCTTGCCCACGTACAGGTTCACCGACTCAGAAAGAACTAGGCCCATATAGGCCCTATAGACGGAATACGACTATTTCGAAACAAATTAATACATTACATACTGTATATCTGTTCCAGTGATTCGTGACTATTATGCCGCATGCAGACAAAACGTGTTGAAATGTATGTGCCTATACAAACGCTTGAAGGTTTAGCGCCGGGCTCGGTATACGGACCCCCCCTCCCCCCAAGGGGCGAACTCATGGACCAAACGCCAAAATCACTTACACTGTCAGACTGTTTACTAATGGAGGCCTAACGCGGCGCGAATAAAGGTTACTAAAAAAAAACTCGGCAGGAAAGCGTCATGTGTTGATTTAGTACAAACGTACAATGATCAGCTTATAGGTCTCTATGACTATCGCTTTGTAAACTGCGCGTAAGTATCTGCATCTTGGCCTACGCACGTATGCTTTATGTAACGAGCCTACAGATTGAATGGGAATTTACTCAAACTTGGTTCAAAAGCGCTATAGGCCCTATACGCTGGTTATCCTAAGTGTGGGCTGCCATGGGTGACCGTTACGCTTGGACTACCGGTATGCTGGAAACCGGCCGCAGGCTGTGTCCTGGCACGCCGGCCGGCCGGCCGGCCGGTCGGCCAGTGACCGCAAACTTCGCAAAGTCAAACGAACGGTAGCACCGTAGCAGAGGCGTATATCAGGGCTTTTGGTTTCGCTAGGAAACGGATTGTTTCACGGCCACGAAGTCAGTCGCTTTGCACGCCATACGACGGGGTTGGCCCACGCGAAATATAACATATAGGCCTACGTTAAAATTGCGTTATGTAGGCTAGTATACGGATTTTGAAGGCGTCAAACATTACATCGAATGTTCGGCGGACAAGTTTAGTGATTCAACTTACGTGAATTCGATCAGAATATTCTAGAAAATGCTGTAGTTTAGATAATTAATCGAATGAACAACAGAGAATCCAGGATGCTACCTCTGTTGCTGCTGTTTCCAGTTATAGGAGTGGTAAGTGTAATCAAGATCAAACCTCCAAATTATTATTTGTATATGGCTATTGAAGGGATACAGACTAGAAAATGTGAATATTGAATATTATATCAGTTACCACAGAGGGCACCATCAGCGCCTCCCCCCCAGAAAAGTGACGACCCTTTCCTTGGTCAACACTACAGTGGTTCTCACACAGGGCAGTCCCTACTGAACCACTTTAAACCTTGTTATATTATTATATTATATTATTATATTATTATTATTATTATTATTATTATTATTATTATTATTATTATTATTATGCCAAAAATATATCGGGCTTTAGACCGCATTTGAAAATTCTGCCGTTTCTAAGCAGAAACATCTGCTCATTTTTTAAAATCGAATTTTACTGTAATCTCTTAAAAACTAAATGCCATGCCTGTTCAGATTTTTGCTGATACACGACTTGAAGCTTAACATTTCTTAATTGGTTTTCGTAATTATGCTATTCGCCTGATTACTAATGATTGCGGTGATAAGATAACTGAAAGAACGCCAGTCGGACTATGGTCTCTATTTAACGCTTGTAGGTCCGCGGAGCGTGCATCGATGACGACTCGTCCCTTTGTCCTCCTCCGTTCCCCGATTTTTCGGTCATTTTTCGCGGAACCCTAAGCCTCATTCCTGACATCAAACTCTCCTTGCAAAATGTCACCTACCAGAGCGACAACTGTCCTATGGCCGTCAATTGGACAGAATTCAATTCGCGCTTAACTGACGGCTATCCCGTACCTCTTAATCCCATCTGTCTACCAACGACGACGACGACGACAACGACAACAACAACAACGACAGTTTCTCCAAGCATCATCAGAACTTCGTCAGCTGCGTCTAAACCGTTGACATCTCAGCGTAGCTCGTCAGATCAGCAGAGCACTAACGGAGCCACGGTAATGGTCGATTCCTCGTCAACAGCATCATCATCATCAGCAGCAGCAACGAACAAACTCGTTTCCATCCCGACGGAGTCACCGACGTCACCGGAAACACCGGTTCTATCGCCGCCGAATGCCGTTGCGTCGACGGATTCGAAGGCCAAGACCATTGGCCTTGCAGTCGGCATCACTGTCGCAGTCCTCGTTGTCGCCACTGTCGTCGCGGCCGTCTTTGCGCTAATCAGATGCAGGTAATTATTACGCCGAAAGTACTCGAGTATTAACCGCAAAATACATCAGTATCGCCGACGTAGGCCTACTCATTCCAGTCCGAGTCCGACGAAAGCATTATCTTCTATACTAGCAAATTACTTGGCCGCTCATTATCAGGAAAAGACAACCTATTCTGCTGACTTGCCATTTTATGTCCTAAACGTCGGTCTAATGTAATGTAATGTGGTGTAATGTGGCATTTATATATAGCGCCTCTTGAACCCTCTTCTCTTTCTATTCAGAAGCTATGGATTGTCCATTTGCTATATACTGAAAACTCGCATCCAGATTATATTGATCAATTATTGGCCTGACGCTCTTAGCTGTCCAGATGTGACGAATAGGCTAATGATTTTTAATTTTCAAATAAGTCACAAATATTGCCAATAAATTGTATTTGTATTTAGGCTATATAAGTTAGTCTATGTAGCATCTTGCTGCTATAGATAGATCATATATATATATATATATATATATATATATATATATATACACAGTATAGCATTACATTCAGTCGACCACTGAAATCAACGGCATCTCGAGAGTTTCCATAACATGCCTTAACCCCTTAACTGGGGATCCCGGATATATCCGTCCATTTTACATTGAGTTACAGTTAAATACACGGTTAAGGGGTTAATAGAGCACGATAAACCGTGCTACCGATAATATTATAGGCTATAGATTAATTATGAGTAATGCTGACTCCGTGTTGTGAGTGTGTGTGAATCTTTCTCTGAGTAGACGCGAGAAGAACGCCGACGTCGTCCTACAGCGAGCAATCTCAACGCAGAGTAAAGCGCCTCTAGTGACGGACGACAGCTTCCAACCAGTAACACCAGGACCTACGTTTCCAGAAGTGAGTAACCGACATTAAACAATCACCTCCTCCCGCTTTTTAGGACAGTCACAGAGGTTGGGCCTTCCATCAGGTGATCGATTGGTTTGAGAGCAGCCACATCTCACTGCCTTATGGAAAATCGAACATTGAATCATTTCCAAATTTCTGCACAAGCTAGTTGTTGGTCCTGATTATAAGCTAGTTGTTGGTCCTGATTATAAGCTAGTTGTTGGTCCTGATTATGGTTGACCGACTAAGGCCATATCAACAGCATCATTAATAGATTCATGAGATTGGTGAACAAAATGCGTCGTTTTCGGCCATAGGCAAGTAGCCGCGCTATTCTCAGAAATTGATATCATATAATGTGTTTTCGAGTCTAAGTCAGCTTAGTCAGGGTTTCCCAAACATTTTGGAACTGCGACTCACTTCAGCGGTTTTGCAACGTGCCGCGACCCTTATAATAGCATGTTATATTTTTTAATGCATCCCGCCATCTGGCGAAAGTCGGTTGAGAGGAATCTTCTGAGTTTTGAATAAATGGCAAAGCAGAAGCTCTAATTCAATTCGAATGAAAATGTGACAAATATATTAGGCAGAATTATTCAAATTTGTCCAAATAAAACAAAAGGAGAGAAATAGATATTGACATTTCTTGAAAAATATCTTCTTTAAACTTTTGCCAGAAACATGCCTTTCTTACGCGTCATAAAAATCCTATGAGTATGGCACAATCGCTTAACCGCCAGGTCCAGCTCGTTTTATAATAGAATCTCTATTGTTAGTGAAGCTTCAGAGCAAAATGATCGGATGCGATTTCGTGGCGTTATTGCGAAATAAGATTAATATTTAAAAGTACTATAGACCAAGGTTTCCCTAGCTTTTTGGAACTGTGCGACCCACGTCAGCGGCTTTGCAACATGTCGTGACCCTGCAAACTTATTTTCAACTAAAATTTCATATAAAACACTAATCATTTCAATATAGGCCGTACATGGAGGATTGCAGGCACACAGTGGCGTAACGTGGGTGGGGGGCGAGGGGCAATTTTCAGAAATCCCCCCGAGCCCCGGAAGAAGGGGGGCCCCGAAGAGTGGTTGCAACTTACTAAACAAATATCTATTTTTACATTTTACTACTTTTTCTACTATTTCAATATTACTGCTACAAAGTGAGTAATTATTGAATTAGGGAGTAAACCTTATTTTTAGAATGGTATAATCTATGGTAGCCTATAGGGGCCCCCATGTCAAGGATGCCCCGGACCCCGAAAGTCACGCTACGCCTCTGCAAGCACATAGATTTCTTGAAACCTAAGCAATCTAATCTTGTGACAATGTGGTATTGGTTATTAAATAACACTACAGACTCTAATTTCGCGCTAACCCGTGACCCACTAGACTGAGCCCTGCGACCCACTTTTGGGTCGCGACCCACAGGTTGGGGAACACTGGTCTAAGTGATAGACCTCACACCTTTCGCGTTTGTAATTTTCTGCTGCATAATTCATTTGAATGATTCAACGATTTCTACAGAACTGCAGTAGTTGTACGCTGAGAAAAATGTCTTCAAATCATAATTATTTTCTAGGAATTGTGATTTAAACTTCAGATAAGAGCATAGGAACAAGAACATTGCAAAGTTGTTTAGGCCTATTTATGGAACGTTGCATAATCATGATTTTGAGAGGTTTCCGAGAAGTTTCTTTAAGAATCTGAAGTTGATGCTGATGTAAAGTGATGGCATATTGATCTTATAGCTGATGTAAAGTGATGGCATATTGATCTTATAATGTGAAGTATTCATCACTTAACAAGCGTATCGCATGAGCTTATTCTTATAGTAGTGAAACGAGCCCAGGGTGTGCTGTGGAATTGTCCAAAATTCGCCCGAGTAAAAATTTCCAGTTCGCGTCGATAGATTTTGGCGATTTAAGCAATTATGAATTCGTCGTTTTCTGCAGAATCCTTTGAGCGACTACAACTGCTCTCAGTCGCCGATCGGAGAGACGATCACGCTGAGAGACTCGACGTTCCAGGAATCGTCGACCGATACAACGCTCCCGAGGAGGCATCATCATCATCATCATCACGCCGAACACGAGAATCCGGAGCAGCCGATCATCGCGAAGGAGAAAGTGGAATTATTCGGACGCGACAACGTGGTCGCCGTCGAGATAGCGACCGGAGAGGAACAGGACGACGCCGGTTACGCCGGATCGGAGGCTGGCCAGGAACTGTGGGAGAACGAAATGAACATGCTGTTTGAGGCAGCAAAGCTGGAAAGCAACGAAGACATCAACGAAACCGCTTCTCGACAACTCTCTGCTGTGAAGGATGCCGGCGGTTCGGGTTCTACGCGATACAACAACGAGTCCTCCTCCTCCTCATCCTCCTCCCCCTCCTCCTCTCAGTACATAGTGCCGGCAGTGAAGGACAGATCAAGAGATCTTTTCGGATCATCGTCCGTCAAGAAATTATCCTCGCTTAAACTCAACCTGCCCCCTCCTTCCGTCTCATCGCAATCGGTCGATGCGACCCCCGTAACAGCCCTGGGATCCCCTTTCCTCGTACCCTCGTCTGCAAAGCCTCTCATTACGCCTCAGAAGACATCCGCCGGCGTTCGCATGCATCCGTTGTCTCAGGCGCTCCCTTCAGGACAAGACTCGACGAAGACGCCGAAATCTAAAGCTAATAAAGTACGCTTTGAAACGAATTCACCGCCTGCATATTCGTCGCCTCCTCCTGCTGCTGCTGCTTTCGCGAGGGGCAGTAGTGATTTACGCAGCGACGACCAAGATCAAGTCCATTTCGAAGTACCTATCGACGTTCCCAACGAGCTTCCTTCCTATTCAGAAGTTGTGCTTACTCTTGATGTCGACCAGCCTTCGTTCAACGCAACGTCGTCGTCATCACCCGCTGCAGATGATCGGTCGTCGTCACAAGCAGAAACGACGCCAAAACCAGGTGCAATAGATTCGCAGCAGAAGTCGGTCGACGGCTGTCAGGAGAGACATCAGACGAACACCGCAATCATCAGGCCGTGGACCGCTCCGACTGGATCGCCAGCGGGACTGAATGCTGCAGGACAGGAATCGAGCGATCGAGCCGATTCCGATCGCACGAACTCTACCGGAGAAGGTCCAAGCGTTTCGTCCGGACTCTCCTCTCCCACCTCCTCCTCCAGGCCAGTTAGATCCCTGTTGAGTCAGTTCGAAGCAGCTGCTAAAAACACGACGAAATGAAAGCGCATGACAGATGAGAATCTCGATTACCGTGAATGTCAGCCTTTATTTCTTGAGTTTGTTAACTGTTTCGTTTAAGATTAAGAGCAATATCTATTGTCTATGCCCACAGTCGTTTAACACGAGCAATCAAAATCCTTAATTTTATTAAGCGTATAGAGATATTTGGTCTTCTCAGAGACTAATGAAAAGAAACAAATTTACCTGACTGTTCACCCTAAAAGAATGCCGCTTAAAACTATCTAATCCTTGATTTTCAAAGATATCCAATTATGCTTTTAGCAGATATGGTTTGCCTAACGGCTTCAACTGTTTTAACAAATTAGTGCCAACAATCTGTAGAATAAACCGTTGTGATTTATGATAAAGATAAGTAATAATGGATTCAACTGTCTGCATGGCTCGTAGTAGGGGGTGGTGTTATTTTATGAATTTTGGCTTTTTACTGAAATACCCATCCTAAAGTATGGAGATGAGTTCCCTAATGTGGAATATAACAAAAAAGGTCAATTACATAAGTCCTAACCCCCCTGTACATACCCTCTGAAGTTAACATACAAGAAAAAGTTGTGCTACTGAGAGTTTTATAATGTTTACTTCATTTTGTATAACTTAAATGAGCTCTAAATGTATTAACCTGGTAAATATTGATGATTAATGGTAGGTATCACATATTTCATAAGCCAAATGTTACAAAATACCACCCTCCCCACTCCCAGATAGACTACTTGAAGAGCTGTTATCATATGTCAGAAGCAGAAGCCATTTCATCAGTTGTCACTGTTGGTAACAAAATGTTTGGTCGTGTATGGAAATTCCATGATGAACCACAAAAGATTGAATCGGATACTGTTCAGTGGCGGCTCCACAGGGGGTCCGGGGGGCCGTGCCCCTATTGAGTTCCTGCCCCCAGTGGCCCCTCTGTTGGACCCTATACTTAATACTACATACCTACAGTGTAACAACAAATGGTTGGCCCCCATGATTAGAAGTTGCCACCCCAACGCCTCCCCCCACTTGCCAAATCCTGGAGCCGCCATTGATACTGTTCCAGAGTCATGTAGTGTTCGACAAGCCGTTAAATAAAGTATTGAAGTGTTGGCACTAAATGAGATTGTAAGGCAGATTATGAAAGCTGAAGAAAAAGTTGGTTACATATTCAGATGATGGATCTAAGAAACAAGGTGCAGGAGCATTCTGTGTACAAGGTACTACCGTCAAAGGCAAATACAGAGCGCTTCTCACACTGTCCGTTGCATCAGAATTGAGACAAAACTTGCCGGCGTTGAAAGTGACATCCCTGCAGACTTTGTTTTGACAGACCAGACAGTACGCAATTTTGATGTTGATGACTTGGTTGCTGAAGCTCTGAGATCAGAACACATCCCTGATCATCTGTTTTGTAACATTCATCCTACGTTAATGTTCAACAGAGTTATCACGAAGCAGTGGGCAGAGATAGAGAACACGCTTGGTAGACATAAAATTTACCCAAACTTCTTAGTTAATGTCACAACTATGGCCAAAGTGTCACAGAACAGTCCTTAGACTGCCTGACACGGCTCATTAATCATGACTTTGACCATAAGCCCTGGAATAAGTCTTCTGAATTTGATCTTTATATTGATTGGAAGCAAAACAAATCTGTCAGTCTGAAGGATGAACGCTTCAATAGACTTACCCTAACATGTGCCGTAAGCCTTTATCATATTGAAGACCTTGCAGCGTATTTGGCGAAATATGAACATGTCACTAATCAATTAGCCTGTATTGTCCGATATTTCTTGTAATTTGACTTCTTGAAGGCCATGTATTGTGCTGGTGCCCTAATTGGACTTCATCTCATTGAACCATATCTATAGCACTCACTATGTCAACACACTCGAAACTCATTCCAGTCTTTCAGCAGCTGTACATGGATATTAATTATATTGATGCACACAAACTGCTAAAAGGTAGATGAACCGGCTTTTAATTTTGTATCCGCAGATAGATTTGGACAAACACGCTATAATTATAACATATGTGAGGCAATATGCAAAATTTACACAGGCACCAGTTCACAACTTAGCAGTTGAACGTAGTGTCGGCTTTGTGAACTATGAACTGTTAAGAAGGGGTGCTAGGCAACTTGTCTGCACATCTTCTTCACAGGTGAAGAAGGCTAAAGCTGCTGATTTGATAGATACTTGCATTGCGGGATCCTTCAGAAGATATGCAAAGTTGACCAAAAAGGAGCCAGATTACCAGAAATTATTCAACAATGGACTAGAAGGCAAGTTGAGCTGAGGAAACTGAAGCGTCTATATCTGGAAGCGCACTATGATATGAGATACAGCCCTGTCATTGCCAAGGACAAGTGACTTGTTTAGGCTCATCAAAGATCACAAGAAACTACCACTATCAGCCTATACAACTAACATGAAGCTGTATCTGAACAATAAAACTGCAAATAGTGAAGTTACATTAGATAATTTCATTGATTTGAGCAGTGTCATGGACATCATACACACATATATACAGTATATGTGCAATGTATACGTAATTCTAAGGTTTACTAAGTGATATTATAATGTAGTCATATTACTAACTGCAGATTTCATGTTAATTGATATACAATGTAAACTTTAATATATCAAAGTGTTGACAGTTTCAAGGAAATTAACGTTGTTGATTGGAAAATTAACATATTTTGGGGTATAAAACTTCAAGGGGTATGTACAGGGGGGTTAGGTAAGGAAATGTGGCTTAATATTGTTATATTCTATTATAAATAGACCATCCCCATAAACTTACATGGGTATTTCATAAAGTCACTGCTAACACCACCCCGTACTCGTAGCTTTGTTATTGTAATGATAATATGAAACAGTGCGTTTTCAGTGGAAACGCACGGGAACGGCGTTCCACACCTTTTTTACCAGATTGTATATATAAGTGTGAATATGTAATAATGCGTTTGGGAACGTACATGTATAGGTAACGGTGTTCCCAAATCCGTTTTTGTTGACGAGTAAAAAAGTAGGATTTCCCAAATCCTTTTTCCTAGAAAAAAGAGGCACTGATAAGAACTATGAAGTTCGACCATCTCAAGCAGAGGCGGCTCCACATGAAGGTCCGGGGGTCGTTCCCCTTTATTAAATGCCTGGCCCTTATACCTTAGTGCACTCGTTCTAAGCAAATAGACTAGTTCAGGTTCATGAAAAATAGTTGTCCCTATGCTTAGAAGTTGCCATCCCAGCGCCCCCAGACGAATCTGTAGAAATGTTTAAGAGGATTATCCCAGTCTAAACTGAATTGTTTATCCGCGGACCAAATCTGGTCCTCGAATCAGAGTTTACGGACCGCTGGCCTAAAGTCAATTTACTTCAGTCAACTTCAATAGTCAAGTATCGTCAACTTCATAGTTCTTATCAGTGCCTCTTTTTTCTAGGAAAAAGAATCAGAGTTTACGGACCGCTGGCCTAAAGTCAATTTACTTCAGTCAAACACTGGTTTATTGCAAAACACTGCCAATATTATATACGCAGGACTCGGTCGCACACGACTTAAATCTACCAAAACTGCTAATCTTTTCAGTCTCCTGTAGCTCAGCCTTATAGCGCATTGAACCAGTGACTAAAATATTACTGTATAACTATTTTAGTCCATTAACAATTCCACACGTTCTGAGAGTGACAGTGAACCCATCTGTAAGTATATAATAATAGGGTCCATAGTCAGTTAAGCCACTCTGCTGAGCAGTCCGATTAATGTAACAATAAAGGAACTTTGAGTGTATCGTCAAATCCGTTCTCCGTTTTGCATTAAATGTCTTCATTTCATGTTTCATTCATAACTCTTTAACAGAATTAGGGGCTGTTCATTAATTACGTCAACAAAATAGGGGAGGGCTTGAAAAAGTTTGACACTTGTTGACAGGGGGGTCAAGATAAATTGACGTTAACAATTTCATTTTTTGCAAACAATTCAATAAATCAAAAAATATGAATTTTAATTTAATAGTCGGTGCATTGGTCCTCCATGACACACACACTCGCTCTCCCGTCAACAGCCCACCACTTTGATCCTTAACCGTTTGCGCTCTTACCTAGGGAGTCATAGTCTTGCGCCATCGTAATTAGTTTTTATTCAATGTAGATTGTAGACAGGAGGTTAAAATTTTAAATCTTTTGGGACATATTTAATGGACGGCCTCTTGTAGGGGGGGGTTCAAAGTTATCGACATAATTTTAGTGGGATCACCGAAAGTTTGACAGTGTTGACAAGGGGAATGGAGGGAGTCAAAAATTTTCAAAAAAAATTGTTGACGTAATTAATGGACAGCCCCTTAATGGAAAATCAACTAAACGTCCTGATTGATGCAGTCTCGCAATCGGCATTTATAGGAAGATGCGATACTCGGTGATCTCCAAGTGCATTCGAAGTCGACACGCCGTTACGCAGTAAAACAGCGATTCTGCTTAATATTCAGTCGTCATTATTGTACCAGAAAGCATTCCTTTCCGCATAATTTCCTTTCTCGTAGAAAGTATCAGACGAATCAGATGGCGACACGATTTATACAAGAGATCCAGACATGATTTCACTGCACTTTCCCCATACGGGGTCAGAGACGATGATAGCAGGACAGGAATTCTGCGATGTCGGATGGCGTATGAACCGCATCCGTCTGATGCTGATTGAGGTAGATGGACGCAAGATTCGGCAGCGGAGGCAGCGGATGATTTCCTCCGAAGTTGCCGTTGGCACCTTGTTGTTGTTGCTGCTGCTGCTGCTGCGTTGCAGCCGGGACAATATTGCCGTGATGCTGGAAGAGCAGCTCGGACATCAGAAGACTGGCGGACGGGAGCAGCGGGTGATGATGATGATGGTGATGATGATGATGAGACGGAGGAGGAGGAGGGGCGGTGGTCGGGCCGCCGTGCGGGGGTCCGATGGACGGAAGAGGAGGAACGAAGGCGCCGATGACGTGGTCGTCGTTGTTCAGAAGGGACGAGGCGTCCAAAAGGAGGTTGGTCAGTCCCAGGTGATCGTCGGCTGCCGTCGACGGAGATTCCGGTTCGTTCTTCGGTTCCAAGCACCCGCCGACGACCACCTGTGGCGATCCGACAAAGTCCGATCTGGAATTCTGAATTTGTGCGAGGCTCGTCTCTCTGAAACAAGTTAAACAACGCCACAAAAGGAATCCATTAGTCTGTCTAGAACAGGGGTGTCAAACTCATTTCATATCGCGGGCCAGATTTGTACATAGCATTAACACCAGTACATGTATACAAAAAAATTTAAATTTTTTTTTATTTCATTTCTATCGTATGCAAAATTTTTTCGAGTTTTTATATATAATTTCCGATTTTCACACCATAGGCCTAATATTTATGCACTTTTTTGAACGCACCTTAAATAGAATAACTTTATCTAAACGTAAAGTTTTTTCTTGTATTCAGCCACATACACGCAGGCCGGATGAAAAGCTTTCGCGGGCCGTATCCGGCCCGCGAGCCGTACGCTTGACACCCCTGGACTAGAAAACTTCGTTCGAAATTCTCTGAACTGCGTGATTCCGGTAACGAAATTGCCGTACATTGAACATTGAAAAAAATGAAAGGAAATGAAAAACAGGCGATCCTTATCTTATAGAGATTTTGTCTGAAAGTTGTTCCGGAATTTCTGTAAAACGGCACTTTGTATTTTCCAGTTGACGAATCCCTGCTAAGAGCGAGCATGCTAGTTGTTCAAATAAATAGTCGATGTACAGCCTTTCGAGCTAATGCAGACCAACGGGAATGGTCGACCCTACTCTTTGTTTGTGTGTCGGTGTATATTTTTTTGGCGAATGTAGTGAATCTGCTGAATGCAACTGGATCAAAGCGTTTCAGATGAAAGAAGCGACGAATTACGCGTTGTAAGCAAAAGAAAAAAGAACAACAATTCTGCAGCCGGAGAGAGACAAACAGACAGACAGACATACAAACGGACGGACAGACAGACAGACAGAAGGTTTGCTGAAACTTGAAAAGTCAATATAAGAAATTCGTTTCCATTTTAAAAACTAGATGAAGGCAATGATAATAACGAAGCGGTAATTTTTGATAAAAATTAAAATTGGAAGACGGCAAAAAACGCACGGAATATAATATTTGGGTTTAATTAAAACGGGAATCATATATCCTAAGATATCAAGGCATCTGTGATACAGCAAGTCATCGTGGCAATCGACATGATGACTTTGCAGGATCGCTATGCTTCGACATTTCCATATTGAGTTTCGCCTTAACCGTCTTGTCATTCTTACGGCGCATGTATATTGCATGGGGCTGTCCATTAATTATGTCAACAATTTTTGGGCAATTTTTGACCCCCTCCCCTTGTCAACAACTGTCAGCTTTCAGTGAACCCCCCCCCCCAAATAATTATGTAAAGAACTGTTGACCCCTCCACTAAGACCAGTGACGGGTCCTCCTAAAATGTTTAGAACGTTATTATTTTTGCAGCGATGAGACCTTTTCCCCTTTCTTTTGTTCATCAAGCGTTATAATGTGGTGGTTATGACCTTTTATATGCTTGTCAGGCTTTTTCCATTGTAATAAATAGTATTCCATGAAATTTCCATTTTTTTGTAAAAATGAAATTGTTGACGTCAACCTTTCTTGACCCCCTCCGGACCTCCCCCTGTCAACAACTGTCAAACTTTTTCAAACCCCTTCCCCTTAATTTGTTGACGTAATTGATGGACAGCCCCCATAAAGCATAATGCATGTTAAAAGGGGCTTTATAAATAAACAAATTTATTTACTCGAAAAGGCTATAGAATTAACCGACCTATCTCTGGCTTCGGCCGCTCGGTCTCTCTGCCTTCTGTTTTTGAACCAGTTGCTGACTTGCGTCGTAGTCAGACCGGTCTCCGTCGACAGCTCCCGTTTCTCCCTCGGGGACGGATAGGGATTCTGAGCGTATCTGTCTCTCAGGATATTCCTGGATTTATCCTTAAAGCAGTAGCTCGTCTCTTCGCCGTCCCAGATGGTTCTCGGCAGCGGATATTTTCGTCGGATCCGGTACTTTCCCACCGCCCCGAGCGGTCTGCCGCGCAGCTTCTCCGCTTCCATGTAGTGCGCCTTCAGCCACAGGTTCTGGAGTTTCTGGTGGTTGGACGGCGAGAACTGATGGCTCTCCAGTATCCGGTAGAGGTCTTTGAAGTTGCCGGCGTGCATGGCGGCGGCGGCTTTTGCCTTGAGGACGCTCTCGTTCTGATGGAGATGTTCGCAGGCGGGCAGCGACCAGAGGAACCGAACCAGACGATCGATGTTGCCGCTGTTCTGCAGAACCTCGCAGACGCAGGCCACCTGCTCCTGGGTAAATCCAAACTCCGTCCCCCTCGGCTGACGACCCGAACTGCTGTCCTGCTGAACCGCCGGCGCCACCCCTCCGCCCATCATCGCATTCGTCAATCCGTCAGAGGTCGCGACGGGGTCGAGGCCATAAACCGCTCTGGCGAGCAGAGCCTGGCTTTCCTCCGTTGTCGTATCTACGGTAAACAAAGCAGAGAGCTTCGGTTGACGAGTTTATTATTATTATTATTATTTTTTCGAATTATTTGAGCAATGCGGCTCAGATGACGCTCTGTGTTAAAAAAAACAACTACGCATTTCACAGGCATCCGACGACGCCTACATGTACAGCACATCCCTGCTGTGCGACATATTGAGATGGCCGGTGGGGTGGGGGTGGTGGTCCGGTGGTTAGCGAGCTGGTATGCCTGTTAGTTGTGAGGTGCGGGGTTCGAAACACAGTCACGGCTGAAACTTTTCGGTTGTTGTTTCAGTCCCAGACGCTCACCCAATCGACTCAACCCAGACGCTCACCCATGCGTACTCAGTGGAGGAAAAGACGGAAAGGGAGGAGGGAATGGCTGTCGACCGCTTTCACTCGGACGACGCCGTGAAAAGTGAAGACCCTTGCTAACTCCGTAATGAGTCGGTATATGGAGCAGCCTTTGAATTACTTATTATACTAGAATGTTAATGTAGCCCACGACACGAGGCAGATCACCGCTTTGCCATCGGCTGTCACTGTTTGTCTTGTGCAACTGGACTTTCTTTGGTCTCTACAACTTTTCTGCAAATGCAACGGGCCAATGGCCAACTGTACCTTGGAAATATTAAGATAGCTTTAAGGACGATTTTTGTCCAGGAATAAAATCCTTAATACTATCAAATCTAGAGTTACAACATCACGTCTCTATCTGCTTCCTTTTGCGTAGTCTACCTTGCTGCTTCCCCGCTCCCACTCTGAGTGATAGGCCTACATGGAAGTGACCTTGCATGGCTGACCACTAAACTTCGGCTGTAGCTATTTCAACGGTAGATTCGGCGCCTATGAATAAGCAGCTTCTTAGGCATGCGCCTGATTTCCAAGGCGCTATAGAAATTCACGAGATTTTACTTACTTACTTGTCAGCCAAATACTAATACTACTAGCAAGAAAACGCATGCTTTCGAGCATCAATATTCATATTACCGCACTAGTTTTTAACCTCTACTATTCGGAAAAGACAGGGCCAATTAACAGACTCGTTTAAAGAACATTATTCGCCATGCAGGTTCGAGACATCGGTGAGGACATTCTGTGGCAAAATTTCAGCTTATCTTATTTTTCTGTCACTGCTGAATGTTCGAGTATCGGGGAGTGTGAATAAAAAGCAGCGAAGAAGCGAGTGAATGAAGCGCTTGGTACCAGAAAGCGCTGAGCGTCGAAGGTCATTGCGTGCACGAACATATTGGATTCCACCAACTTGAAAGGTCTATGCTAATGTTGTCGGATTTTCATGGACGATATCTATGTTGAATATAACGCTCAGTTATCAAAATAAACTTCACGTCAAGAAGCCGACTGAAGAGCGATTGTACCTCAGACAGACAGGCTACGCTCATATTTGTATACATATATGCACTAAAATATACCCATTATATAGATCCATTATATATAATATATATGTTATATATAGGGGCCTATGTGTTATATATATATATATATATATATATATATATATAATAGTTATAAGTTTTTAGGACTTTCCATCGTAAGGAAGCGTTTATTTATCACTGACTATCGGTAAATGCAGTTTCAGAGAATCTGTATTCAATCTAATGCGAAGAAATATAGAAAATTCTGCGAAACATCGATTTTTCACGTCCAAACTGTCTAACTGGACAGAAGAATATGTCATATTTACAACAAACGTAAGCATATATATATATATATATATATATATATATATATATATTAAAGGTTATATAGTACACAGAGCGTTCAACATATGCTTAAATCACACGCACACACACACACATGTAGAGCAGACATTCACAAACTTTCACACGAGCCAATATATTCGGCAACTTTTGTTTGTAGTCTAAACTTGTGAAATGACAACGCCGAAAGCCTGCAGTGACTTTTATTCGCTGATGTTCGATTGGAAATTGTAACGCTAGTCGAATACAATGCTCAGTTGAAGTCAGCCATTTTTATTTTCAGCCTGTCGATTCATTCTGCAGAGCCTAGAATTTCTCTACCCCAATAATAATTTTTCGAAGTTAAAAAATGAAAATGATAAGAACCTACACGCTCTCAACTATGAAAATTTTAAGCAAAAAAACGATCGCCAATGATTATTATAAATTATTATAAATTATTATTATTTATTATTATTATTATTATTATTATTATTATTATTATTAATTTATTATTATTATTATCAGCATCATCGTCAACATCATCAGCATCATTATTATAGCGCCGTATGCATGACAAATGCCAAAGTCAAGGGAACTCTTATGCATGCCACTTGAATGAGATTTGAATAAATGAGTCTTAAGATTCTTACTTAATAAAACAATAGAGTCAGCTTTCGTAATGTTTGCAGGCAATGTATTCCATAGAATCGATATACTTACAGTGATACAAAGATATACTTACAGTTAGCGTATTGCAGTAGTTAATGACATAGACAATAAACGATGTGGGACATACGATAAATACGACAATGTGAGAAATGGATCTGCCTTTTTCGCAATAACACACCGAAAATAGAATAATAGTCCGACGCAGGTTTTCCAACTGTCATTCGTTTAGTGGCAGTGGCGTAGCCAAGAGGGGTTTGGACGTTAAACCTTCCCTTGGGCGCCGACGAAAATTTCTAAAATGTGTTTCCATGCATTTTAAAATTTCAGACGCGGTTTTGAGGGTCAAACCCCCCCCCCTTGGGCCGCGGACCAAAATTTTATAAGCGCCAAATTTTGCTTGTCAGTATCTGAAAGGAAAAATTTTAGAAGGAAAGACATAGGATAGATACATAGGATTACCTTTTTTGCTTGTCAAGATTTTTCGAAAGTTGGTTACGGTCAAAAGTCAAAGCCAAAATTCCCCTTCCGGAAATCCTGGCTACGCCACTGTTTAGTGGCATCGTAGATTGACGTCGTGGAACTCTCTCTCCTCTATCTTTGTCACCTTGAAAGTTGCACAAGCGAACGAAGAACTGCACGCGCTGGAGAAAAATTGGTTTGACACTGAGGGGGGACACCCGTCTGGGGTACGCCTATGTCACTGGCCCTCGGAAGCGAGTAGTGCCGAGTACAGGATCATGCGGACACCACTTGAAGAACTTTCGCTGGCCAAATTTGATCCATCGGACAGGGTTTGCGGAAATTGCGGATTGATGATACAAGGACTTCTGATAATAATATCACCATTACTAAAGGGCTGTCCATTAATTATGTCAACAATTTTTGGGCAATTTTGACCCCTCCCCCTTGTCAACAACTGTCAACTTTCAGTTACCCCTCTTTATAATTACGTCAAAAACTTTTGATCCCCCCCCCCAAGATCAATGACAGGTCCTAATAACAAGGTTATTATATTTTGCGGTGATGACCATTTTTCCCTGTTTTGCTCATCGAGTGTCAAAATGTGGTGGTGATTACCTTTTTTTGCAATGCTTTCTTCCATTGTAGTAAGTAGTATTCCATGAAATTTCCTATTTTTTGATTATTTTTAAAAAGTGAAATTGTTGACGTCAACTTCTCTTGACCCCCTCCCCCTGTCAACAACTGTCAAACTTTTTCAAACCCCTCCCTCCTAACTTGTTGACGTAATAATTAATGGACAGCCCCCAAGGTACATACCTCCTTGACTAATTACATTATCTGCATGAGTGTGTGAATTAACAACATTGTCATTTAAAATGCGGTCTAGAATACAGTATCTATGCAGTGCACGAATTAGGCATATAGAGACATATTAAATCTATGTTTTCAAAATAAGGGAAAGGACTTTTGCGAAAACTTATTTTACGATAAATGGCGAAGCTGAATACTGCGCGTTAAATTCATTTATGGCCGATCGCTTATGACCCAGAACATCTGAAAGAGAACGCTACATGTATAACGGCTGAACTGTGCGAAAAGCGGTAATCTGCTACTTTGGTTCTTTGTTGCTTGTTGAATTAGCGCCTTCTTCGGGCGCCGGAGAGAGAATTTGGAGAAATAAATGTACAGGGGATCAAAAGAAGAAGAAGCAAAGGTGGATTAGATCGGTCGAACATAAAAATCGGATTCTGAAGAAGATAAGAAACATCTTTTCCTCTTGATTCATCAGATCACACACGCACGCACGCACACGCATATATATATATATATATATATATATATATATATAATAATATATATATATAAGCTTTAAATGTTTTTAGCAAACCGTATATATAAATATATATTAAACATCAAATTTATATGGGATTTGGGTTATGTATGGGATAGATAATATCTGAATGCACACTGCATATATATATATATATACATACATACATACATACATACATACATATACATATACAACTCCACGATACCTCACCATGAGTTATGAATATTACAGCGGTTGGAAGCTACGATCCGAAATACGAGACGGTCGCGGGTAAATCTTTTGCCTCAGTAATAAACTCTGCCGGTGTTAATTACTTCACTCGGCTCCAGAGGTCAGAGTTCAGAATCTGCTACGACCCAACGATGCCAGAGAAGTCAAAAGACGGTCAGATACGACGAGATACTGCTGCTGCTGCTGCTGCATGTCCAGCGGTACATCTGCCATTTGGCAACCATTTCCCACAGCAGGACAGTAACGGCTAGAGATCCTGTAGTTTCAATCAGAGACTTCTATAGTCCCCGGCTTCAGCAACGCAGCTGCGCAGCAGCATTTATAGCGAAACTCACTGATTAACCCCTTAACTGGGTGCCCCAAGTAACGCTCGTCCATTTTACACTGAGTTACAAATAGTTGCCCAGTTAAGGGGTTAAACAGTATAAGACGTACGCCAATCCGCAGTGATGGGCAACTAACTAAAAAACACCAGTTTAACTACAATTAAAATTTAACTAGAAGTAGTTAAACTTTTAGTTGCAAACTAACTTTCTAAAATAGTTAACTAAACTAAAAAATATAGTTAAACTTTTTGCAACTATTTTACGACTATTTCCCAGGTGTCACTGTATCAGGTATGTGTTCATGAAAGTATATAGACGATGCTCGCAACATGAACATGTCAGTGTATGAACCATCGAAATCATTAATCATTGTCTATTTAATATTTAACTCTTAGTCTAGACTGCAGTAAAAGTTCGTCAAGTTTGTTTGGAAAAAATGGCCCAGAAAGGAATAGATAAAAAAGGTACTGTTATTGAGAATTCGGGACACCAACTAAAAAGTTTTAATTAAATTATTTAGTTATTAGCTAAAAATTTTCTGTTAAACTAGCATTTTAAGTTTTAACTAAACTATTTAGGCCTATATTTAATTAAACTATGAAGATAACTAAACAAATTTAGTTAAACTTTTAGTTAGTAACTAATTATTTAACTAGTTGCCCATCACTGCAATTCCGACTGATTTGACACAAAGAATAAATTTGCTGCTATTTGATTTTCTTTTTTCTCATAAAGAGAATTGACCCTGTAATACACAGTAATCTTTTATACGCGTAAGAAACACGGCATACATATGCAGACTAAATGCCACCGGAAGACCAGTTTCGGTAGATTATCAATCGGCAGCTTCGTTCATAGTGCGCACATTTTTTTCACGATGCGATAAGACGGACGAGAAGCCAGCAAGATTTTCTATTCCGACAATTTTATCTCGCTGTCGACGAAAAAGTCGATTTTTAAAAAATATTCAGCGAGACTGATTACTTGAGTGAACCGCAGATTACGAAAAGCAGACCTGTTCACTTGCACAAGGAATTCAACATTGATCAAATTGACCCGAGGAAATTTTAGTACAGTTCACTTTGCCTCAACGTTTCGATGTTCAACAGTCTCGTCTTCCACGGCACAATATACAGTACAGGCGACCTTCCTGCGGGGTGCGTGCGATGCCATCTCAAACGTAGACTAATACACGCACGGTCAAGTTACTGAATGCAGAGGCCGTAGGCCTAAATTGCGACTTCACTGCACGAAATCCAGCAGATTGTTGAAAAACTAATATCTTCATAACTCGACATTTTTCAATCTGCCGGGACAGCCAACATAATTGCGCGGAAATAATATTACGATTCGAGATTGCAAATAACCTGAGAATTCAATGTTACCTTGAAACCCCCAAATCGCTCTTGTTAACCCCTTAACCGTGTATTTAATTGTAACTCAATGTAAAATGGACGGATATATCCGGGATCCCCAGTTAAGGGGTTAAAGCGACCCTTCCTCCTATAATCTAGTATGTCATTCTCCCTCCCTTTCCCCACCAATCAACTTCACGTACCTGTTTGAGACTATGAGCACCCGTTTAATAGAAGCTATTAATATCTCGATCTTTATTTTATAACGAAAGAGAAGGCAATGCGGAATCGATTAAAACGTTGCGCTACAGTATGGACTTCATAAAGTACTATATATTATAACAAAGTGAATCTACAGAGTCAAAACGAATTCGTTATCGCGAATACTTTTTGTTAACACTGCGCTAAATCATCAACTTCGTTCATCTCAAAACCCTTTAGCCTCAACTCGTCCTGATAGATATAACAGACGAACACCTCTCGAAAATCCCATAGAACTATAAAAATTGTTGATAATTTTTAGACGGATTGTCTTGTGTCTTGTAGCAGTCAGAGCTTTCTATTTTCTGAACAGCCACTTAAAGCAGCAGTAGTATATGCTACTCCACTCATCACATGAATCCATCTTTCTTCCAATATTGATGTCTCTGCCCTATAATGACACGAAACACGCCTTACGCATTCGCTTTCCTGCCTGACTATTGATATCTTACACTCTTTTGTTTGATTCCAGGTCTGTCAGTTCTTCTGTCTCTCTTTTTCTGTTTCCTTAAATTTATTTAATAATTCTTCTTCCGTCTTTCATTCTCTCTTTCATTTCATGTGCGTTGTTCTTCGTCAGCTTCGTAAACTTTTATTTTTCAACGGTTTGAGGCGGTTTTTTTCTTCGGTTTTCTCATCCTTGCTATATACAGCAAGGAGACTACACGCTCCCCTTTGGCCGTGAGAAATTGCATCGTCATTTGATTCGTCCCTCTCCTTCCCTTCTTCTCTTCTCCCCTCCCCGTATTCCCACCACGATTGGATCCGATCATCATCATCATCATCTTGTTCTTCTTCTTCCCCGTCTTCCGTTCGCTCCAGCCTGCTCGATGTTCTTGTCCCGGGGTCCTTCGTTTGCCGCCCCGTCTGACTATTGCCTCTTGCCTCGGCGGCCTCCAGCCGCTTAGGCTGGCTGTCTTATGCCGACGTAGTGTTTTATCTCAAAACATGCCTCGGTCGATAGTCGTGACCGTAGGCCGGAACCCCCCCCCACCACCACCACCACCACCACCCCTCCCCTTCCTCGGGTCCTGCGGCGAGGTGCTCTAGGCCCCTGCTGCAGTTTAGTTCGCGGGTGGCTGGAGGCATCCCGCAGACCGTGCGCCGCTCGTTCCGTGGGCGTGCCTTTAAAATTTAAGAATTCCATACGTTAAACATCTAAACGCAGCGCACTAAGAGCCAACTGTCCGATAAATTATCGTCTGATCGCGCGTAAGAAGAAGCTTAAAAAACTCTAAAGAAGAAAACTTAAACGTCTAAATTTCTAAAGTAAAGTCTCGCCGACGTCGATAGAATAAATCGAATGCCTATCTTAGCACTCAGTTTTTGAAAGTACAGTATGCGTCTCTGGATGCTTGACAGGTGTCTAGTTTCGCTATACTATAGGACAGTGATTCTTAACCTGTTTGTGATTATGTACCTCTAAAACAATTATAAGAGGGCAAAGTACCGACCAGCATACCATATCCAAGGACAAAAGTTTATGCTACACAATACATTGAAAAATATATAAACTGCATCAAATATCTGTCACAGATTGTGCACATGCCATAAAGTGGGATATTTTTCTTTAGAAATTTTGATTTATTAAAAAAATTCTACAGTATTTGTACAGTGTACATACTAAATTATAGTAAAGATCCGCGAAACAGACTTTATTGCCGGATCATTCTGCGTACCCCGCATTGTCCTTCAAGTACCCCTAAGGGGTACGAGTACCCCACGTTAAGAACCACTGCTATAAGAATAGTTTAATAAAATTATTTTAGGCAACGAAACTGAATGATTGAATGACATGCAATCATGTAAATAACATGTTAGAAACGTCTTAATCGCTCTCATTTATGTAGATTCGAGAATGCATGCCTGAATGAAAACGACTGCAGAAATAACTGTTGATTTGTTGTATCTAACTAGATGAATCATCAGACAGCCAAATTATGAACAGAGCATTACGCGAACAGGCCAATAATTATTATTTAGACTTTCTTCTTAAATTTAAAGCACACGCACTTGAAAACGCTACACGCCGCCGCCCCCAGCTCCCACCCACCCCCACTGCGGACAGTTTGAAATTTATGTGGCTAATTATACAGCGCCGTTTGTAATAAAACTGGGCGTGGTAAGCTGGAAAAGAAATCAAGGCGTAATAAGGAAAATGCTGAAACAACTGACGATTGACGAGCTGGTTAAGAATCGTTTTTCTGTAATCACAAGGATACCATTAAAGAGAAAATAGAATTTTTAAACTTCTAAAGAATCGAGGCGCAGATCTAGTGAACGTCCTCTTAATTAGACCGTATGTTACGTGGAAGTTGGGTTCCTACTCGGCTTTAAATCTCAAGAAAATTGCTGTCTAGTATCAAATTAGAAACTCTATTTCCACGTTAAAAATAATTTCAAGCTTTCGTACAGAGCTAAATAAATTTAAGACTTTAGCGGAAGCTAGACCTTCTGATGCCGACTGAAAAGAGAAAGCAGAGTTGAAATGAAGGGAATGGAAGCAGGGGCGTCGCTAGGTCGCTAGGGGGGGTGGATCCGCGGGTCCGGACCCACTCAGCCTCGGGCAGGGGCAACCGAGCAAATCCGCAGAGAAGTTTTGATTAGGGAGAGGGGAGGAGTAGTCTGAGCCGGGTCCCGGTTGTGTAGATTGCATTAGACCCACCCAGCCAGCAAAACCCAGCGCCGCCCCTGAATGGAAGACAAATGGTTGAGAGATTTTGTGGATTAGTGAGTAATTATTTAAGATGATGAAATTAGGTGACAAATAAAGCGAACGAGTTAGGGTGCAGGGGGAAGAAGGGTGGAAGAAAGTCGAAAGGAAGGGCACTGCGACAGCGTTGACGTCAGGGGCTGGAAACAGAAAGAGAAGGACGCGAAGCAAAACCTCACGAAGTTCGAAACGGTTTTCTAATTAATTAACGAGGATCTGATATAGGCCTACATGTTGGTCTTTTTAAATCTTAAGACCTGAACAACAGTCATTTCCATTTCCCCCTTTCAAGATGCCTCCTTGATTTAACAGGCCCAGTAGCAGCACAGTCGGAATCACTTCCGGATTCTTCTTTGTCTCAGACTTTTCGGCCCAGGCTTTTCAGTGCTGCCGCTGCTTGACAAAGACTCCAAAGACATCAACCGAACCATGGCATCGAGTCTGTTCGACCGACTGGAGGAGAGGCACTACTAGATCGGACGATGACGACGACGACGACGACGACGTCTAGCTATCGGCAGAGCGATTATGAGCTGAAGAGGGAGACTGTGCCGTACATCAGCAACATTTGGTTTTCATTCTAACGAGCAACCCGCGGCTGATTATGTTGAAAATGTTCTTCTCATTGCTCCACCTCCACCTCCACCCTCACCCCACCCCACTCCAGACCCCCATCGCCCTGCTCAAAAATACAGATTCCAGTATGGTCGTAAATCTCTGTACTTGTCTGACTATCGCACAAGTGCTCTGTTGCCCGCAACTCAGTCCGCTTGGCACCACCGGTTGTCAATTCTTCGTCTATCGCCTTAGGGCAAAAAACGCGATGGACCGACCGGTCGACGCGCCAAAAAAAATTACGTCTCATCATCAGTCGGCCTACGAGATCGGGCAGTTTCGGTTGCGTTTGCGTCGAGCATATCGATTCACTGCGTTCAGAATATTCGATATAGTCACTACAGTGATGGGCACAACATTTTTATCCGAGGGCCGCAAAAGTGTCTGCGATGAAAGCCGAGGGCCGGACACATTTTTTCGTCATTTAGAATTAAATTTTCAAATAGTTTCCATAACGATTTTAGCATAGCGTATTAATAGGCTACTGTACGGTGTAAGTAATTATTAATTAGCCAAAACTGTCAAGTCGAAGAAAAATTAATAAAATTATTAAAAACATTATTTCTAGTTAACGATCAAGTGCCAAAGTGTAAATCCAATTTGAATGCTGAATTTTTCATTAAGGTGTTGTCAAACGTTTCATATGTTTTAGAGGGCCGCACATTAATGTAGTATCTCCCGATGTCGGGGGCCGCACAAAAGGGCTTCGAGGGCCGTATGTGGTCCGCGGGCCGCACTTTGCCCATCCCTGCAATATATACTGTACTGTGCAAGTGTACGTGCGACAGTTTGTAGGTGTAACAGTAATTAATTGGCCGTGACCGAATAGTTGTGTAGCGTCTCTTCCGAAGCTGCAATTTATTATTACTGCATATTGATAAAATAAAAGACGAGTTTTATTTAGGTCGTTTCAAAACGAAAGTCATAGAAAATCTTGTAATCGCTCTTGATTTGTTGTAACTTATCCCAAAACGACCGTTTCTTTTAAGCAAATCAGGAGTTCAGGACCAGAATTCGGATAGATGAAATTGTTCCTGCGGTATAAGCATAATCACTTATGGGCTATTCTTAATAAGCGTGCAGAGTGAGAGCGGTGCAGAGTGACTCCCCGCTATTCCAAACACTCACATTATCGGCAAATCTAGCTAACTTTTATCACATACTTTTGCTTGTTAAACGTCGAACTTCAACTGCTCCAGGATGGCAGCCATGCTGAGCGACAGTGTCGCACTGCGATGAAACAGCCTTTTAGGAGCATCGGAATTAATATTCTAGCGCGCAGAGCCCTCTGCATGGTCGACGAGAGAACTTCGAAAAGACAAAAGTGGGAAATCTGGATTTGGACAAATGCCAACTGCATGCGTTGACGTTAGGCGTTTCTAATAACGGGCAGCATTCGGAAGAGAGCAGAACACCGCAGATGCCGTCTTCTCAAAATGGAAAGTGTACAAATGCCAAATGACGACAGCTGAGAAAGAATGGCTAGGAGACACTTTGCAGCCAATTGGCAGTCGACTTAATTGTCTCGATTAGCCAGAGCATGTGAGCATAGAAAATGAAACCTTCGTAAACTTAGCAACGTACTGTAGCATATAAAAGTTAAGGTTATTGATAGTCCCTGGGAAAACCTCCGTCGTCGTCGTCGTCATCATCAATGATCAGTATTGCCAGATACTATTTTGAAACCCGCAACCGTTGGTCGAGAAAGTTGCCTCAAACCCGCCCAAAGGTTGTTGCTACAGGCTCAACCTGATACAGCCCAAATTCCCGCAACACAAGTCACAAACCAGCCCAAAAGACCGCAACAGCTCAAAATTTCTCGCAATTTACTTTCAAAAGTAGCCCAATTGTGGATCTGGCAATACTGGGACTCATAGTCTGCCTATTAAATATAATCAGTAACCGTGCGTGACTATTTTTCTAAAGATAGTGATTACTCTTCGTTCGCTAGAACTAACGATTGTCGTTACGCACACTTAGTTGATTGGTTATGCTAATGCTTTGCTCGAACGTTATAATCATTGTAATAATGCTACATGGCTATTAACACGTGAGTTGTAATAAGACAGCTGTTGTGAGGGCAGCGAGCGGACGTTTGCTCTCGTGCGCAGTGCGCACTCGATAGTTGAACATTAAGACAGTATATCATCATCATCGGATAGGGTCGCTCCGAGAACTAGACAGGAAAACTGCATCGACGTCTTTGTGTTAGATCCCCGTGTTGTTCCCCGTATGGTGAACCTATAGTTCACTACAGCACTAACTAACTTCAATAAATAAAACCAGGTGTCTATGTTTCTTGAAAAAGTCACGTTAAGCTGATAAAACACACCACCAGTGACTGAACAGTGGAAAGCAACCTTGCGTTTGCTACGCAGAAAAATATTGGTAAGTTATTGTTTTAAACAATGGGCAAAATGACAGAGAAAGAACAGCACAAACGATTTTAAACGGAAATGCAGTAGAGTTTTCAACAACGAAACATCTCCGAGCAATTTGCGATGTTTTATGGTCCATTATCTACTGCAGGGTTCCGATAAGGTTAATATGCAACGGAAAATATGCAGCCTACTGATAAGTTAATGTCGACTATATATTATGTGTTCGTGTTTGACTTTGGACGAAGACATTAGTGTAAACTTAATCAATGTCAGGAGTTTTACTGTTTTACAGTCTTCCGTCGATTTCAAAATGCATCCGAGGAATGGCGCAAGATTATCAAGACCTTGGACATGTTGTCCCGTTAAGATGCGGCTGAGGTGCACAACTAATTCCACAGAAGAAGTTCTGACCTTGTGAACGATGAGAGAGAAGTTGAAACGATTAAATCTCACTATTTCAATTAGGCTTTTGCCCATTGTCAAGTGCAACCGTTTTAAAATATTATATGCAAACGGGACGGATTGTTAGAAATCTAAATTTTTGACTCGCACTGGAGCGTCTTCGATCAGCCCATCGTAACGTCGACAGATAAATCTTCCATGAAATCTTCCATTCAGTCACGGCAAGCAGAGAGATCTTGCTCCGCTGGCAGAGAACCAGAGTTCGAGTGCATCAACAGGCAGTTCACTGATTTTATCGTTCTGTGCTCAGTATGCTGGCTGCAACTATGCGGCGTCTATCGTTTTATGAACCTGAGCGGGAATACAATGAAGTATAACACTATAGTACAACTGGTTTCCTGCGCTACAAACTTGCCAGCTGTCTGTGTCTATTGATTCGCTGCAAAATCTCGCCGAAGTAAACACTCGCAAAGTAGCCTTTACGCAACGAGGCTAGTAATTTTTCAAAGCTTTGGAAGGCTGAATTTTTCAGTCAGAGAATTGTCCACAAAAACAGAAAACCTATCGAAACCAATTAAGGGCCAGCCCACCACGCATTTATTGCAAAGCAACCAGCTATTAGGCGTACCATCGCTTTTCAAAACCTCATAGCGGGCTCGTGACTTAAGGTGTTTTAACAGTTTTAAATTTTAATCACTAACATAATATTTCATACCCACCTTTGACGTAGGCCATTGATAATATTATTTTAAAACTATTAAAATTTTATCACACATTATATATAGACGCCCCCATGGGCGTCCGCAGAAATTTTTCCATGGGGGTGCAAAACGGGGTCTTGCGATGAGAGAAATTTAAAAAATTTCCAGGGGTGCAAAACAAGGTTTTGTGACGAAAGAAACAAGTAATTTTACTTTTTACATAACTCCACAATTTTTCCAGGGGGTGCAATTGCACCCCCTTCCGGACGCCCGTGGACGTCCCGTGCGAGTGACAGATGGAGAAAGCAGACGTTAAAATGGAAAATATCAACAAATTGAAACGATCCTGCAAACGCATGTGTCCATCACCATTAGTATTCCTTCCTATTCTACAGGAATTTAATTTGACAGCCAGTCTTGTTTGGATACTTTATCAAAAGCTTTAGCAAAATCTAAAAATTGTATGCCCACTGCCTTGCCCTCATCTCGGTTATCATAAAGCCCCCGCCGACATATTGGCCATTTCAAGTGTGATAAAAATTTGAAAAGAAGACTGTGCCAGATAAATGAAAATCGAATAAGAGTATATTAATAATTAATTTGTTAAAATAAAGGTAGAAAGAAGCAGGACCATCGGAGAGCCGTAACGCGGCTAAGGAATATTCTCTAAATATTCATTAGTTTGCTTCAGGATTTGATACACGGATCGCCGCGGACCCCCTCCACATTCCCCGGGGCCCAGAAAAGCTGCTCCCATCTCTCCTCCTCCTCCCCATGCACGGCCATTCCGAGAAAACAGACAGATGAAAGTCGCTTATGATCAAGGACTCGGAGGAGATGTAAGTGTTCAGAAGAAGTGCTTCACTTGTCCCGATGAAAGTAAAACCGAATTTCCACTTAACGAACGTACGCTGCCCCCACCCCACCCCACCCACCCCCGACCATACGGATGCCCGCTATTATTCTACGGTGGAAAGAAATAGCGCTGAAAAGTGCGCAGGTCGAAGATCTGCACCAAAGGTGGAATCCACCGACAAAGTCACATCTTCAGCCGATACACTGAAACCAAAGTGCCATCCAATTACCTCTAATTACACTCTAATGGCAATACAATCTCTTATAGATAAAGAGTGAGGAGTTAGTGACATCGTTTTAAGCATATCCGTTATGTAAATAATACGTTTAAACTAATTATTAGCTAGAAGAGGATAACAGACATTTAAGGGCTTGGTGACCCTTTCAGAAGTAACCCGTAAGGGCACAGTGGCAAAGAGCTATAAAAAAGAGGGGCGCGACGTCACCTGCATTACCTTCACTGCTCGACGCGGATGCCATCTTTCTACCGGCGCTGTAACTGCGATCACTTAGAACCAGCCATAAACATCATCCAGTATCGCAAAGAGTTCATTAATTCGTCGTATGAATGACTAAACTTTGATTCTTAACGAAGCAGAAGTTTTCACTTTCCGAATTATGAATATATCTGCAACGAATTATAATATGGTGTAATAACGTCTTGTGTCGTTTTAATGTCGGTCAACGTTCCAATATTTCCCTCGTCTCCGAGCATAATCCCTGAAAATCTTAGTAGGAGTTTCTTACTTTATAATTGATCCAAACGGCGTGGGATGGTGGAAAGGAGGAGGAGGAGGAGGGTAGCGAGACAGAGAGGAGGAGGAGGAGGATGGAGCGATGGACGGACGGACGGATGGATGACACGCTAATCTCTTTCTTTCTCCTCCTTATCCCTCCTCCTTGGTTGGTCTCGGCTGCTGAGGCTGGAGGCTGGGGGAGTTGAGGAAGAGATTTTGGCGGGCCCCGGGTCTGACGGGCCCAGGCCTATCGGCCAGCGGTGCATCGCATCTCGCACCGGGCGGGCATGGCAGGATACAGGGCTGGTCATAAATAACTTTCCTCTCCAAACTTTGACTGCGGCCAGTCAGAATTCGGGAATTTTGACGCACCGTTCCCCTGCCAAGCTGGAAATCTTCAGCGCATTAGGGCGGGGGTGGGGTCGGGGTAGGGTGGGGTGGGAGTGGAGGGTGTGGGGTGGGGTGGGGTGGGGGAATTAAAACTGAACCAGACGAAAGAGAGCACAGAGAGGACTCATATACGATGACTCAGAGAATATTCGGCAATCTTGATCGTGGAATTATACTAAAAGTAACTCATAGAAAGGATCATATTGTAGTATAAACTTCATCGGACAAGAGAATAACGCGAATATGCAATTTAATCCACTGAGATGACTTGCTGGCTAAGACATTCTGATCTTATGACGGATGATTTTGAGGCGACATCTTTAATAACTCACTCATTAATGCTTGTGACGTAGAAGACTTACCCTTTTTCTGTTCCTATCTCCAATTGACTTGGATAGGAATACAACGTAGGCCCAGTCAAAAATATTTTCTTCAGAGTCACTATAAAACAGTAGCTGAAACAGATTTGCTCTAATGACGAGGATTCGCTAAAGATCTTTCCACTTAATGTCATCATGTTCTACCAAGTAGACAATAGACATCCACTCTTGGTGACAGTGGCTATTCTAGCCACCTAGACATTGGGGAGTATAAAACTTGGGGAGGGTAAAAGACATTGGG